>JAKWJD010001758.1:55206278-55443655 GCA_027705065.1 Solanum peruvianum | reverse complement strand
CCCCTCCCTTCCCCTCCCTCTACCCCTAACCCTACCCCCTACCCCCCTCCCCCTACCCCCTCCCCTACCCCCCTCCCCCCAAGAAAGATATTAGAAGTTTACCTCAACATGCCAGTCAAATCATATAGCGCGCATGCCCGATGGATGGAATATGTGGAAAGCCTTTCCTTTTTCCTTGCCTAGTACGATGATCAAAGATAACATTATGACATGGTTGGTAACAAAATGTTAGCAACAAATTATGAAACAAACAATCTTTCAAGGAGACAAAAAACAGAAATTGGTCCACTAATCCACATTAATGATCTAGAATGCCACTGGTAAATTGACAACCAAGAAGGACTTTCTACATATTGACAGACAAGGACTTCCTAAATATGAGGAATTGAAATACTCGAAATCAGAAATACAACCTAATTAAGCATTCACACTGATTTAGAAATTTCTAAACACAAAAACTATTGGTAAAATGATTGCGACTCCTGTAGAAGTATTTCAGATTGCATCAAGGCACAAACATGGCAGCATTGGAACATGTAAATCATTAACCAACCCTATTTCTAAACAGGCTTGCCAGATGCTAGACGAAATGGGAAAGATTACAGTATATCATTTATTTCAGAATTCATATAATGAGAGGGGAAACCAACACACAAACTCATTTGACAGTATCTAAGAGAAGGAAGAAATAAACACAAACATGATCAATATATATTAAAAGAAGAAAAAGAAATATGTATTCATGCTCTCAGAAAAGAGCCAACTATTAACAGCAGAAAAATCATTTAATGAGTACACTTTGAAAACACTGATTCTAGACAGACTTTCAGGACAACTTATTATCAAGACAAGGACAAACAAACTTATAGTTACATAGATAAAGTTGATCAATTTTAAATCAAAATATTAGAACAGGAAATTCAATGACAGTTAGGCTAAACAAAAATTTACATCGACATGAATTAGATAAAAAGCTTAAGCACATAAGCAGCCGATATCCATAAATGGTTTCTCGATGCTCAAAATAAAAGATGTGGCAGATCAAAGAATCAAAGCAAAGCTAGAACTCGCTGTTAGCTAAAATTTTTTTAGAGTAAATTAAACCCCAAGGAACGAGATACAAATGTAAGCTTAAATGATCCCAAAACATGAAAATTAAGCACTATGTGCATTTGTAAAGCAGAATTGTTTCAACAGCCTATTAACACTGGAAATTTCTTCAAATGTTCATAAAGCAAAGTGGACAGATAAACAAAGGAAACAAAAAAGCTGCCCTTTAGTCGCTAGCTCATTTCTCTACCAAATCGTAGGAAGATGCCTCACGATTCGCTATTGTATGCACTACTTATCTTTTAAGACCATTTTCTCCAAACATAGTAGAAATTGCTCGATATGATGTCCATTGTAAGAACTAAGAAGTCATTATGAGCTGCCAAGTAGGTAACTGATTCACTCTCATTGCCAAATTTCAAGGAGTTCTTTTGTTTAATATAAGGTTATCCCAACTGGAGCTTTGTTATGATGCAGAATCAACGACAAGATGAGATGGTGCATCAAAAATGTGATATCTACAATTCAAGATATGGATAAATCTTATTTCTCTACCTTTTTCTCCTTAAGATGTCACAACACACCATACAAAAGGGTACATCTATCCCTATTTTCATTTCTATGTCATCAGACAGAAATAATGTGATGTCCTAAAAACAAGTTCCAAAAAGGATAATCAGCCTGCATTGTTTATTGTAAATATTGTTTCTTCCAATAATCAGCACAACCAGGTAAATGTACATATGCTCAAGGAGAAGACAAGAAATCAGAAACTCTCACCTTATACTTTTGAACCAAAAGAGCCCAGAGAGTTTTACACTACTGTCCAGGACTTCGATCGACTCCAATAGAAAGTAAATTTGTAGATATCTCTTTCCATAGCGCCAATCGTCCACGAACAACCTGGAACTTGCTGTGGAGTTCCCCGTGCAACGTAATCAGTTTCTTAATCACATCATGTTTCCATCTGTTTCTCTTCAAAGGCTTGGAAGATATCATCATAGATTGTGGAAAGCCAGAATCACTTTGAATGCTCTCTTTTCTGGATGATTATGATTCCTCCTGTGTTGAAGTTTGCACGTAAATGTTTAAATTTTCCATTCATCCAAAATACTTCTTAACCATTAAAAGAAAACTTAACTCATACATAATTTTTGAAACAGTGAACTTGTTCATACAAAGGGAAGTCAATAATCAAAGAATTCAACTACCAAATATCACAATCTCGGCCAAAAAGAAAACCCCAAAAAAAGAAATCACAAAACCCACCCATATTTTCCTTCCGTACACAAAATTGACGCAAGAAACCCCATAAAAAATTGAATGATCAAACCATTAATAAAAAATATAGACAAGACTCACGAGTTCGGAGGAATGAGACATCGAGCAGTAACAGTTGTATGATTCGATTTTCCGATGAATTCGCTGCCATTGCTCGTCTCTTCGCCACTGATTATTCATCGCTCTGTTCTTCAAGAGAAGGAAGAAGAAACTGTTATTCTTCAAGAAAAAGCATGAAGAAGAAGAAGCGAATTTGAATTTTGGATATCCGTTAGGAGCGGACAACGGAATGATCTCACATTTTGAATTCCCCTTTGCTTTTATATTTTATTTTTTGGTTAATCATATGGTAGTTAACAGATTATTATATTAATTAATAGAAATATATTTTGTTATAAGGAATGAAATATGTTAGCTTATACTACGTTTGGTACATCTTAATTGGATTTAAATTTAAAGTTATAAAAAAAAATATTAAAGTCACGAGTAAGCATTGAAATGATAAGATATTCGTTAAAATCTCACGAGTTAGCTAAATTCCAAAGAAGATAGTCTGTTAGATTTTGTTTCAAAAATTTTAACGGTGAGACTACTCATAATGTTTCCCCAATTATTACGGAAGTTCTCATATACTTTTTTTCTGAAAAAAAAAATTCAAGGTGTCTCAAAGGTGTTAGATACATGAGTTAATACACAAGAAATAAATGAAAATCATTGTAGTTCCTAAAATTTTGCTCGAAATGAGAAAATATGCGTGAGAAAAAAAAAATCGAACTATACATATAGCTTCCCCAACTTGTTACGGGCGTATTATGGTTCAAATAGAAAAAAAACCAACTGAATTAATTTTTCTTTAATTTGATTTCTTTTTTTTTTGGTCGGTTTAGGTTATTAATTCTAAAATTATGATTATTCTATTTGATTTTCGATTTTTAATTCGATTAAACCGAAAACCTGAAATTAAATTGCACTATACTTGCAATGTTTACACTACACATGCGCAGTTGAAAGGTTCAAACCCAATTGAAAATTATGTCCAACCCAATTTCCAAAAGGTCCAATGATAAATCATAATTTTAAGGAGTTTCTCAACTTGTGTGTGACTATTGTGTCCCAAATTTGAAAATTTAGTTATTTATTAAATTTGGTACAATCAAAACCGAGAAAATCAAACTGAACCGAATTTATTTCAATTTGGTTGGTTTAACATTTTTACCAAACCGAATCGAACAGACCGAACGCTCACCCTGAAGGATCAAATTGCAAGAGTACAAGCTCTCCATAACTACCACATGATTAACAACAACTAATACTACTACAACTAAACCTCAACGCACGTTGAGATCGGGCTACGTGAATCATCACTATTCACATACTCCAGTATACAAATAATAAGAAAAAGGTATATGTTGTCTGTATCAAGACAGGTTATACTGCAGCATCAACATGAAACCATTGACGACGATATCCTTGCAAAGTTCAAGACAAAGACGACGATGTATTTGTTAATGGTTAAACAAGTCGAATAAGACCTGCACAAAAAAATGTATACAAATGATGAAATCAGACTATGGAACAGAGGATGACAGGTTCGAGTCCAAACACATTATCTAACAGATGTTCGTAAGGGAAGAGAAAGAATAGGAAACGTACTTGTATATCGGTGAAGTTAATATATCTGATCCGAGAACAGGAAGGTGAAAA
The DNA here is from genome assembly GCA_027705065.1 of Solanum peruvianum. Taxonomy (NCBI): domain Eukaryota; kingdom Viridiplantae; phylum Streptophyta; class Magnoliopsida; order Solanales; family Solanaceae; genus Solanum; species Solanum peruvianum. The sequence continues at coordinate 55,439,620 of JAKWJD010001758.1, read as the reverse complement.
GCAGTTCATTCCACATATCAGGCACACCAGGTAAGCAGTAATGGCTGCAATCAGGCACTAATGGATAATCACTCCAAGTACCAACATGTGCATCGCTCCGGTATGCCCCCATCGGAGTGACATGCAGCAACGTCACGGGGCTGGATACATTTCTCACAGTGTCAATAATTATGTCTGAAAACAGATCCTCATCCTTTCCGTTCGTTTCCGACCAAGGCAGTCGTGTCACATTGCATGTATCGCGGGATTCGTCACTGATTCGAGCATAAGTAAATACTCATCAAATTTAGCAAAGATATATATGTGGAGAAAATATAGTTTTTACCATGGAATAGATTTTGATATTAAGAACACAGCTCATGAAATCTTCACAGAACAAATATGCAAACTATATCCAAGTATCTAATGAATCAATTGTTCAATCGAAAGCCCAGACATAAATTTTAAATTTTCAATGGAAGTCATAGCAAAATCAATGGAGACGAGCAGGTTATATCAGAAAATTAAGCACACCTCCAATGAGTAGCTTCGAAAGTCCGAAAGAATACACGAGTCCTATCAGTGTTGACCTTCTTTTCAACCCAAGATTTCCAAGTAGCTAAGGCTTGCTTGAAGGCGCCATTTATCGTCATTCCGAGTTTCATCTTTCCATCAATCTGGAAGTACCACCCCCTGTCTGAAGAGTTCTCTGAACAAACTGGTAAAGTAACTTCGCCATAAAGCATAACAGCATACAAAACATAAAAAGCTCAAACAATTTTACTGCAAAAGTAGTGGTCTTAGGATATTAGATGAGTAAGAGGAAAAGTAGTTCAACTTCTTGCATATCACGATGTCCTACAGAAACTGGTATATCACACACACACGAGCAATCATGCACGAACAGAGTGTACCAGGACTAAAAATTTGAGAAGTCCATATCCATTTCCCAACCAAGGAGGGACTCTAACCCACTCTCATACCCAAGCACAACTGAAGCGTGGACAAGAAAGGTAAAGATATGAAACCTTAGAAGTCTAACTCAACCCCTAAATCTAGCTTATGAGGAGAGGACTCTAACCCACTCTCATACCCAAGCGCAACTGAAGCGTGGACAAGAAAGGTAAAGATATGAAACCTTATGCCTAACTCAACCCCTGAAGCTAGCTTATGAGGAGAGGATTGCCCAAGTCCCATATAAACAAACCAATGAGGGACCCTAACATAAAGTCTCTACTGTGATCTAGAAAAAACAGATTCTCTAATTTTGTGAAGTAGACATTTTACATGGAAAGGGGAAAATCATATCTTATCATATAGAGACAGTGACTTGGGTGATGCAAGATTCTCGTCTCTTCTTAAGAAAACTCTCTACATTTCATAGCGTTCATTTAAAGACTGCGACGAATCTACAAGTCTCCTAAACTTATAGCTTATATCAATTATAATGAAATAGATTGAGGGCTTGTGCTATAGTTATTTGATGACCATTTTACTGTTACAAGAGCATTTTACATAATCAGAAATATACAAAATGATAAGTTTCCAAGCTAAAGTACTATCATAATAGAGTTGCAATATATTGTACGAAGAAAACTACCATGGTAAGAAAGGGCATAACATCAAAAGCAAATAGTTTCAAACTAAATACGAACAAGGAATTCATCATGAATCACTTACAGTTGAAAAAGCTTCATGGGAGTCCACCAATGACCGGAATTAAAGATTAGTATATCAGATTGAATCCATTCTTTGCTTATATCATCCATCTTATCAAGCATTAGTGCTTTCTTGATCCTCTTTGGTGAACGTTTTGTTGGCACACCAGGCTGTAGAAGGAAAATTGACCTATAAAACTCAACTATAAAATTAAACGAGATAAATCGAACTTGTAAATGCCTAATTTGTCTGGTGAACTTTCTTCCTTTGACTTCATATACACTTTTTTTTCCTCAACACCAGTCATCAATATGCATATGATAGACTTCCATTGAGTTCTACTTAATTAATCACCAACAAACACAGTCAAAATTTATACAATTTGACTTTCAAAAAGTAAAACATAACATGCATATATATGTCTCTAATTCTTTTGCACAATTATTTGTTGGATTCTTGCCTTCTTAATTATCATGGTCATTAAAAATATATACATAATAACTACTTCATCACAGCACTAACAATGACCACAATTTTTTTTTTTAATATTATATAAAACAGAAGAGACAGTAAATCACATGCCACAAACACGTTTTATGTGTTTATCTATCACAAGGGCACTTTCAGTATTTTACCATCAAAACTCGGACATAGAAAGTTCCCTCGGTTGAGCGCCGATATAATATCCATACCTCATATACAACTTTCCCCCTACTTTTTATTTTTCAACTTAAAAATCGTTAAATAAAGTTTGACTTCTTATTTTTTACCAAAAAACTACATTTGTTAAATCAATCCAAATGGGGCTCTTACTTTGGATTTTAGACTTATTTTAAGTCATTTTTTACCTTACCGAACACTTTCTAACTTAGTTAAAGTCATTTTTGACTTATTTTAAGTTATTTCTTGTTATTAATCAAATATAAATCAAGGAGCATTTTTCTACACCCATTTCTTTGTTCAAGTTTATAATTAGCATATCGTTCCAGCTGAAATTCCTCTCATAGTTTCAATGTGTACGGACTTGCTTCCGTATGATCTTATCTGTGAAAACAATTACTAATATTTGCATTAGGGTTTAGTGTTGACGGTGTGCATTACAGCCCTTGAGATGTGCGTGAACGCAGATGTTTTGTGCAAGTAATCCATTAAGAAATGTTTGTAATCCAAAGCCAAAAATGTATTTCAGATCGCATCAGGCCACAAACAGGGCAGCATTGGAACATGTAAATCATTACAAACCAACCCTATCTCTAAACAGGCTTGCCAGATGCTAGACGAAGTTGAAAGGTTTACACTATATCATTTATAATGCACTTCATAATTCATATAATGAGAGTAGAAACTAACAAACAAACTCATTTGACAGTATCTAAGAGAAGGAAGAAGTAAACACAAACTTGATCAAAATATATTTAAAAGAAGAAGGAGAAATATATATTCATGCTCTCAGAAAAGAGCCAACTATTAAATGCAGAAAAATCATTTGATGAGTACACTTGAAAACACTGATTCTAGACAAACTTTCAGGACAACTTATTATCAAGACGTCAAGGACAAACAAACTTAGTTACATAGATAAATTTGATCATTGTTAAATCAAAATATTAGAACAGGAAATTCAATGACAGTTAGGCTAGGTAAAATTCACATCGACATGAATTAGATAAAAAGCTTAAGCACATAAGCAGCCGATATCCGTAAATGATTTCACGATGCTCAAAAATAGACGATATGGCAGATCAAAGACTCAAAGCAAAGCTAGAACTCACTGTTAGCTAATTATTTTTTAGAGCAAATTAAACCCAAAGGCACGACATTCAAATGTAAGCTTAAATGATCCCAAAATATCAAAATTAAGCTATTTTTTGCATTAACACTAGAACTTTCTTCAAATGTTCAAAAAGAAAAGTGGACAGATAAACATAGGAGAAATTTCTCACTATGATGTCCATTGTAAGAAGTCATTATGATCAGCCAAGTAAGAAACCGATTCACTCACATTGCCAAATTTAAAGGAGTTCTTTTGTTTGACATAAGGTTATCCCAACTAGACCTTTACAAGAAAGGTGTTAAACGTTCCACTAGCACTCATGGAAATTGTATAAAAAGAAAATCAAGAAAGGTTTGTAGGATAGGGAACAGTTTATAGATTTGGGGAAATAATCTCTAATTTGTTACGTATTTATCACCAAGTTTCAATTTGAATAGAATCAGGAATAGTCTCCTAACTCGCTTACAGTAGCTACAGATGAAAATCTGAACTTAGTTACATAGTTAAATTTGACCATTTTTAAATCAAAAGATTAGAACAGGAAATTCAGTGACAGTTAGGCTAAGCAAAATTTACATCGACATTCCACTAGCACTCATGGTAATTGTATAAAAAGAGAATCAAGAAAGGTTTATAGGATAACTAGGGAACAATTTTATATATTTGGGGAAATTTGTTACGTATGCATCCACCACGTTCCAATTTGAATAGAATGATGAAAATTTTTACTTCTAAAACAATCGAGAAAGAAGTTTGGTAGATTACACTTCAAATGATGCATCCACCACGTTCCAATTTGGGGAATAGGTTTGTTATGATGCAGAATCAACGACAAGTTTGGAGGAATGAGAAATCGAGCAGTAATAGTTTTATGATTCGAGTTATTAGAAAGTACCGGTTGTTTCTTGGGCGCTCCAGCATTCGATCTGATGAATTCGCCGCCCATTGCTTGTCTCTTCGCAACTGATGAACGCCTTTTCATCACCCCTGTTCTTCAAGAGAATGAATGAAGAAGAAGCTGTTATTCTTCAAGAAAACGAAGAAGCAAATTGGAATTGACATTTTGAAAAAAGTGGGCTGATTTTAGGAGCTGACAACAGAAGGATTAGAATTTTGAAGGGATTCGTTCTTCACTCGCGCTTCTTATTGTTATTTTTTATTTTTTGGAAAACATAAATTCAAATTATATGGTAATTGATATATAGAAATATATATTTTTTGTCATAACGATACTAGGTTTAGAGCATTTGAATTTAATAGAATTTGAAAGCAATGTTTGAAATTAAATTTAGAAAAAGAAAATTATTATAGTCAAATTATGAGTAAGCATTATACAATAATATATTTGGTAAATCTCACGAGTTAGCTAGATCTAAAGATGATGGTGTGTATAAAATTTTAAAATGGTGGGACTATACATAATGTTTTCCCAACTCGTTGCGGAGGTCCTCATATACTTTTTTTAAAAAAAAATCTCAACATTTCATAGCGTTCATTTAAAGACTGCGATGAATCTACTAAGTCTCCTAAATTTATAGCTTATATCAATTATAATGAAATAGATTGAGGGCTTGTGCTATAGTTATTTGATGATCATTTACCTTTTCAAGAGCAGTTTACATAATCAGAAATATACAAAATGATTAGGTTTTCAAGCTAAAGTTCTATCTTAATAGAGTTGCAATATATCATACGAAGAAAATTATCATGGTAAGAAAGGGCATAACATCAAAAGCAAAAAAAAAAAACTATTTGTTAGCAACAATAAAACACCAATAATATAGGAAAATTTATTTCAAAGTTCAGTTGCATACTGAAATCTATTGCCTTTTATTGAGTTAATGTGAAATTAGATCAAAAAGTCCAGACAACCAAAAAGAAGCACAATCTTTTTCCGACTAAATTTATTGAGTTAATGTGAAATTAGAGAGGCTGTTTCCGAAAGATTTATATATACAGCAAACCCAGGTAAATAAAGAACATTAATCAGGGTGAAAACTCATAAGAGACCCTGACATCGGATCAGCTATAAATTATTGAAATCACATTGAAACATGTTTTATTCCTTTTCCTTCCGTGTTAACCCCTCTGTTTCATTTTGGGTGGGTCGGGAGTATGAGAGTCTCACAACTTCATTTTCTACGCAAATTCAGACATAGAATCTTTATGTCTGAAATAATATTTTAACAAACTACATAAAAAGTATAATAAGTACTAAAAGTTAATAGTTCAAAATATAAGACAATCATGCTCACAGAAAAAACTAACTCTTTTCATCCAAAGATTAGGGGGTTGGAGCAAAATTCACTTATATACAAAAACTTCAAGTATTTGAGATATCAGTAGATACTTCAACAATAAAGTAAAATCCGTTCTATAGGACGAAGAACAATGTGATAACTTTAAAAACTAATTTTGACAGTTAAATATTTATAATTCCAGGCCAATGTGGATAAGAAACCACTAACCTTTGTAGATGTTTATCGAAATCCTTGCAACTAGCTAGGGTATCCTGGTGAATATCAAGACTTCCTATCTTTGCCTGAATACGGTTGACTTCAGCTTGCAACTCCTCATTCCGAGTTTCAAGTGAGTTGTATGACTCTACCATGCATTTGAGTTGAATTTCAGACAAACTGTTTGCCTTATGAGCAGATGCCAATTGTGACTTAATCTCTGCTAGGAGTAGCTCGGTTTCAGCCAACTGGGATTTAGTGCTCTCCAAGTTCGGAGTATTTAGCAAGATCAAGAGCCATATTTTCTTTCTCTAATTTCAATTGTTCTTTTCCTCCAACGAGCACTTCAAAGAGGTTGATGTTGACTCTGAAGTAGGAGAACAAGACTTCCTTCACGAGGAATGTCTGGATCAGAAGTCGAATCACAAAAATGAGCACAACCGTTTGCATAAATGACTCAATATTTCTGCTTCAGCTTGGGATTTTTTTCACTGAGCTTTATCTAGAACTCTCCTGCAAAGAGCTTGAGAGTGCAGAATTTTCTGCCGCAGACCTGTTGGTCCAAGTTAGCTATCTTTTTTTCAAACTCATGCTTCATCTTTTCAAACTGTTTGGTTTTATTCTGGATCACATCATGCAGCTTCTGTTCATGCTCTTCTTTCAAATTACGTATCTGCCGCATGCACTCCTTCAGTGCACCATCCAAATGTGATGCCCTGTCTTAAGCATTAAGCTTCAAAAGAGTGATGGATTCCAGGTGATTTTTCAGTGTCGCGGCTTCTGACTCAGTCTTCTCCCAACCTGTCCGGATAGATGTCAATAAAATAACTTAATACGAAGTTAGAGAACACTTGGTACAAGAAAAACATATAAATAAATAAGGAACATCCAAAATGATACGGAAAAGCAGATGGTTCCACCCTCGTACTTTGAACCTCTTCATTCTTTTAAAAACGGAGGGAGTATATAACACTACAACAACAATACTGTGACTCAATCACAAGCAAGTATGAGTCGGCTACATGAATCCTCATTGACCATGTAGCTACATTTAAGATAGTATGCAATACTAAAAGTCCAAAAAATTATTTTGAAATAAAAAGATCTCTAGTTAGACCCTAACAAACACTCTTTCTCAATGAGAAGACTAACAGGTAAATCTTAAGAGGAACTCTAATAAAGAAAAAAAAAACTTAAATCACTTTGAAATTGGTGAACTGATAATAACATTTCAAACTTGAGTAAATTGCAAAGAATACATAGCTATGAAATGCTTAAACCATCCACCATAAATGACATAGCTTCATCATAAAGTTCCAAACTTTACACCTAAAACCATCTTTAATTCATCACCCCATACTTCTAATAGTCCATCCAGATAATGATCCTACAAATTTGATGCCCTTCTCTGGAAGTTTCCCAGTCCGAGACTGTAAATAACAGTAGCTTGAAATTCAGAATAATTCAGATCCATGTTCTCATTTTCTCAAGCATAACAAAATTATCTTCCCACAGAAAGTGCATACAAAAGTCTCTAGCTTGCTCTTGATCCAAGGAAAATGAACACAAGGTAATTGTCAATCCTAATCGAGTTAGTGTGTGTAATCTAACAATATCAAAAGTAAAGAAAAGTCAATGTGTGAGCAACTGCCTTTGCGACATTATTTGGTAACATGAAAGTTAAGCGTTCTCTTATACGTGTGATATATGCAATAAAAGCAAGCAGAAAACTTTCAGATCAAGTTCCAGTTATGGTCACCATGGAGCAAAAATGACATAAAATCGCAGTAAGCCACAACAGAAGCTTCCATACTTCCAGGCACATCAATCAGATGTGACAACCTCCCTACAGAATTTCGAGCTTCCACATGCAGTCCATTATTGTACCTTTAAAAGAATATCTTCTTATTCATAAAGACACAAAGCATAAACAATCATCAAATCCGGAATACAAGCGCTCAATCACCTAGTTGAGCCACCACTTTAGACTTGCCCTTCCAGTTTATATCAGAAAACTGAAACCTTTCATTAATATTAAGGAAGAAATATGAAAAGAATTGACTGATAGCTAGTTATCCCACCCCAAGCCAGAGAAGCTATCATCTCTCTCCCCTCAGTCATGAATGAAGAAAAAAACCCTTCTTTGCTTCTTGTGTGGCCGCAGTAGTTCAGAAACAACATAAATTTGAACATAGAGTTGAGTATTATCCCAGTGCACATGTTGAATTAGCTTTCTATTTATCAAGTCGAGCAAAAAAAAAAAATCTTCTTTTTCTGGCAATGCAATATTTTTCTTCAGTTTGTTCACTTCAAGGCCGAATAATAGAAATGGCCATTTCAACATTATACTTGAAAAAGTAACCATATATACAAGCTACAGTGTCAAAACATACAATAAAGACAGCTAAGATAGCCAGAACAAAAGCCACAGCACCAGGCAAGATGGTATTTGGAACATATGGGAACGAAGAGAACCCCCTACCCCCCGGAGTCCTCAGGGCGCACGCCCCGAGAACCCCCCACCTACCCCCACCCCACCCGTCGGAGTCCTCAGGGCGCACGCCCCGAGAACCCCCCACCTACCCCCACCCCACCCCCCGGAGTCCTCAGGGCACACGCCCCGAGAACCCACCCCCACCCCCCGGAGTCCTCAGGGCGCACGCCCCGAGAACCCACCCCCTCAGGGCGCACGCCCCGAGAACCCCCCACCTACCCCCACCCACCCCCCGGAGTCCTCAGGCGCACGCCCCGAGAACCCACCCCCACCCCCCGGAGTCCTCAGGCGCACGCCCCGAGAACCCACCCCCCGGAGTCCTCAGGGCGCACGCCCCGAGAACCCACCCCCCACCCCCGGAGTCCTCAGGGCGCACGCCCCGAGAACCCACCCCCAACCCCCGGAGTCCTCAGGACGCCCCGAGAACCCACCCCCCACCCCCCCGGAGTCCTCAGGGCGCACGCCCCGAGAACCCACCCCCCACCCACCGGAGTCCTCAGGGGGCACGCCCCGAGAACCCACCCCCCACCCACCGGAGTCCTCAGGGCGCACGCCCCGAGAACCCACCCACACCCCCCGGAGTCCTCAGGGCGCACGCCCCGAGAACCCACCCACACCCCCCGGAGTCCTCAGGGCGCACGCCCCGAGAACCCACCCACACCCCCCGGAGTCCTCAGGGCGCACGCCCCGAGAACCCCACCCACACCCCCCGGAGTCCTCAGGGCGCACGCCCCGAGAACCCCACCCACACCCCCCGGAGTCCTCAGGGCGCACGCCCCGAGAACCTCACCCCTACCCCCCGGAGTCCTCAGGGCGCACGCCCCGAGAACCCCACCCCTACCCCCCGGAGTCCTCAGGGCGCACGCCCCGAGAACCCACCCCCTACCCCCCGGAGTCCTCAGGGCGCACGCCCCGAGAACCCACCCCCCTACCCCCGGAGTCCTCAGGGCGCACGCCCCGAGAACCACCCCCCCCTACCCCCCGGAGTCCTCAGGGCGCACGCCCCGAGAACCCACCCCCCACCCCCCTACCCCCCGGAGTCCTCAGGGCGCACGCCCCGAGAACCCACCCCCAACCCCCCGGAGTCCTCAGGGCGCACGCCCCGAGAACCCACCCCCCCACCCCCCGGAGTCCTCAGGGCGCACGCCCCGAGAACCCCCCCCCCCCCCCCCCCCCCCGGAGTCCTCAGGGCGCACGCCCCGAGAACCCCCCCCCTACCCCTACCCTCCCTTGCCCTCCCCTCCCTTCCCCTCCCCCATAACCCTCTACCCTAACCCTAACCCTACCCCCCCCTACCCCCTACCCCCTACCCCTACCCTACTACCCCTACCTCCCCCCCTACCCCCTACCCTACCCCCCCCGCCACTTATACCCTCTACCCCTAACCCTAACTCCCTACCCCCTACCCACCCCTTACTACCCTACTACCCTTACTACCCCTCCTACCCCCCTCCCCCTACCCCCTACCCTACCCCCCCCCTCCACCCATACCCTCTACCCTACCCTACCCCCTACCCCTACCCTACCCCCTACCCCCTACCCCTTACTATCCTCCTACCCCCTACTACCCCCTCTTACCCCCCCTACCCCCTACCCTACCCCCTACCCCCCCAAGAAAGATATTAGAAGTTTACCTCAACATGCCAGTCAAATCATATAGCGCACATGCCCGATGGATGGAATATGTGGAAAGCCTTTCCTTTTTGCTTGCCTAGTACGATGATCAAAGATAACATTATGACATGGTTGGTAACAAAATGTTAGCAACAAATTATGAAACAAACAATCTTTTAAGGAGACAAAAAACAGAAATTGGTCCACTAATCCACATTAATGATCTAGAATGCCACTGGTAAATTGACAACCAAGGACTTTCTACATATTGACAGACAAGGACTTCCTAAATATGAGGAATTGAAATACTCGAAATCAGAAATACAACTTAATTAAGCATTCACACTGATTTAGAAATTTCTAAACACAAACTATTGGTAAAATGATTGCGACTCCTGTAGAAGTATTTCAGATTGCATCAAGGCACAAACATGGCAGCATTGGAACATGTAAATCATTAACCAACCCTATTTCTAAACAGGCTTGCCAGATGCTAGACGAAATGGGAAAGATTACAGTATATCATTTATTTCAGAATTCATATAATGAGAGGGGAAACCAACACACAAACTCATTTGACAGTATCTAAGAGAAGGAAGAAATAAACACAAACATGATCAATATATATTTAAAAGAAGAAAAAGAAATATGTATTCATGCTCTCAGAAAAGAGCCAACTATTAACTGCAGAAAAATCATTTAATGAGTACACTTTGAAAACACTGATTCTAGATAGACTTTCAGGACAACTTATTATCAAGACAAGGACAAACAAACTTATAGTTACATAGATAAAGTTGATCAATTTTAAATCAAAATATTAGAACGGGAAATTCAATGACAGTTAGGCTAAACAAAAATTTACATCGACATGAATTAGATAAAAAGCTTAAGCACATAAGCAGCCGATATCCATAAATGGTTTCTCGATGCTCAAAATAGACGATGTGGCAGATCAAAGAATCAAAGCAAAGCTAGAACTCGCTGTTAGCTAATTATTTTTTAGAGTAAATTAAACCCCAAGGAACGAGATACAAATGTAAGCTTAAATGATCCCAAACATGAAAATTAAGCACTATGTGCATTTGTAAAGCAGAATTGTTTCAACAGCCTATTAACACTGGAAATTTCTTCAAATGTTCATAAAGCAAAGTGGACAGATAAACAAAGGAAACAAAAAAGCTGCCCTTTAGTCGCTAGCTCATTTCTCTACCAAATCGTAGGAAGATGCCTCACGATTCGCTATTGTATGTACTACTTATCTTTTAAGACCATTTTCTCCAAACATAGTAGAAATTGCTCGATATGATGTCCATTGTAAGAACTAAGAAGTCATTATGAGCTGCCAAGTAGGTAACTGATTCACTCTCATTGCCAAATTTCAAGGAGTTCTTTTGTTTAATATAAGGTTATCCCAACTGGAGCTTTGTTATGATGCAGAATCAACGACAAGATGAGATGGTGCATCAAAAATGTGATATCTACAATTCAAGATATGGATAAATCTTATTTCTCTACCTTTTTCTCCTTAAGATGTCACAACACACCATACAAAAGGGTACATCTATCCCAATTTTCATTTCTATGTCATCAGACAGAAATAATGTGATGTCCTAAAAACAAGTTCTAAAAAGGATAATCAGCCTGCATTGTTTATTGTAAATATTGTTTCTTCCAATAATCAGCACAACCAGGTAAATGTACATATGCTCAAGGAGAAGACAAGAAATCAGAAACTCTCACCTCATACTTTTGAACCAAAAGAGCCCAGAGAGTTTTACACTACTGTCCAGGACTTCGATCGACTCCAATAGATAGTAAATTTGTAGATATCTCTTTCCATAGCGCCAATCGTCCACGAACAACCTGGAACTTGCTGTGGAGTTCCCCGCGCAACGTAATCAGTTCCCTAATCACATCATGTTTCCATCTGTTTCTCTTCAAAGGCTTGGAAGATATCATCATAGATTGTGGGAAAGCCAGAATCACTTTGATTGCTCTCTTTTCTGGATGATTATGATTCCTCCTGTGTTGAAGTTGCACGTAAATGTTTAAATTTTCCATTCATCCAAAATACTTCTTAACCATTAAAAGAAAACTTAACTCATACATAATTTTTGAAACAGTGAACTTGTTCATACAAAGGGAAGTCAATAATCAAAGAATTCAACTACCAAATATCACAATCTCGGCCAAAAAGAAAACCCCAAAAAAAGAAATCACAAAACCCACCCATATTTTCCTTCCGTACACAAAATTGACGCAAGAAACCCCATAAAAAAAATTGAATGATCAAACCATTAATCAAAAACATAGACAAGACTCACGAGTTCGGAGGAATGAGAAATCGAGCAGTAACAGTTGTATGATTCGATTTTCCGATGAATTCGCTGCCATTGCTCGTCTCTTCGCCACTGATTATTCATCGCTCTGTTCTTCAAGAGAAGGAAGAAGAAACTTATTCTTCAAGAAAAAAGAATGAAGAAGAAGAAGAAGAAGCTAATTTGAATTGATTTAGCTATCCGTTAGGAGCTGACAACGGAAGGATCTCACATTTTGAATTCCCCTTTGCTTTTATATTTTATTTTTTGGTTAATCATATGGTAGTTAACAGATTATTATATAAATTAATAGAAATATATTTTGTTATAAGGAATGAAATATGTTAGCTTATACTACGTTTGGTACATCTTAATTGAACTTAAATTAAAAGTTATAAAAAGAAATTTATTAAAGTCACGAGTAAGCATTGAAAGGATAATATATTCGTTAAAATTTCACGAGTTAACTAGATTCCAAAGAAGATAGTCTGTTAGATTTTGTTTCAAATTTTTTAACGATGAGACTACTCATAATGTTTCCCCAATTCATTACGGAAGTTCTCATATACTTTTTTTCAGAAAAAAAAAATTCAAGGTGTCTCAAAGGTGTTAGATACATGAGTTAATACACAAGAAATAAATGAAAATCATTGTAGTTCCTAAAATTTTGCTCGAAATGAGAAAATATGCGTGAGAAAAAAAAACAATCGAACTATACATATAGCTTCCCCAACTTGTTACGGGCGTATTATAGTTCAAATCAAAAAAATCGACTGAATTAATTTTTTTTAATTTGATTTCTTTCTTTTTTTTGGTCGGTTTAGGTTATTAATTCTAAAATTATGATTATTCTATTCGATTTTTTATTTTTAATTCGATTAAACCGAAAACCTGAAATTAAATTGCACTATACTTGCAATGTACAATTTACACTACAGATGCGCAGTCGAAAGGTTCAAACCCCATTGAAAATTATGTCCAACCCAATTTCCAAATGGTGCAATGATAAATCAAGGAGTTTCTCAACTTGTGTGTGACTATTGTGTCCCAAATCTGAAAATTTAGTTATTTATTAAATTTGGTAAAATCAAAACCGAGAAAATCAAACTGAACCGAATTTATTTTAATTTGGTTGGTTTAACATTTTTACCAAACCGAATCGAACAGACTGAACGCCGACCCTGAAGGATCAAATTTTTAACTTGACACAACTCAAATATTTTGTATTCCTAATAAATTGCAAGAGTACAAGCTCTCCATAACTACCACATGATTAACAAAAACTAATACTACTACAACTAAACCTCAACGCACGTTGAGATCGGGCTATGTGAATCATCACTATTCACATAGTCCACTATACAAATAATAAGAAAAAGGTATATGTTGTCTGTATCAAGACAGGTTATACTGCAGCATGCATTGACAGCATCAACATGAAATCATTGACGACGATATCCTTGCAAAGTTCAAGACAGAGACGACGATGTATTTGTTAATGGTTAAACAAGTCGAATAAGACCTGCACAAAAAAATGTATACAAATGCTGAAATCAGACTATGGAACAGAGGATGACAGGTTCGAGTCCAAACACATTATCTAACAGATGTTCGTAAGGGAAGAGAAAGAATAAGGAAACGTACTTGTATATCCGTGAAGTTAATATATCTGATCCGAGAACAGGAAGGTGAAAAGCAGTTCATTCCACATATCAGGCACACCAGGTAAGCAGTAATGGCTGCAATCAGGCACTAATGGATTATCACTCCAAGTACCAACATGTGCATCGCTCCGGTATGCCCCCATCGGAGTGACATGCAGCAACGTCACGGGGCTGGATACATCTCTCACAGTGTCAATAATTATGTCTGAAAACAGATCCTCATCCTTTCCGTTGGTTTCCGACCAAGGCAGTCGTGTCACATTGCATGTATCGCGGGATTCGTCACTGATTCAAGCATAAGTAAACACTCATCAAATTTAGAAAAGATATATATGTGGAGAAAATATAGCTTTTACCATGGAATAGATTTTGATAGTAAGAACACAGCTCATGAGATTTCACAGAACAAATATGCAAACTATATCCAAGTGTCTAATGAATCAATTGTTCAATCGAAAGCCCAGACATAAATTTTAAATTTTCAATGGAAATCATAGCAAATCAATGGAGACGAGCAGGTTATATCAGAAAATTAAGCACACCTCCAATGAGTAGCTTCGAAAGTCCGAAAGAATACACGTGTCCTGTCAGTGTTGACCTTCTTTTCAACCCAAGATTTCCAAGTAGCTAAGGCATGCTTGAAGGCGCCATTTATCGTCATTCCGAGTTTCATCTTTCCATCAATCTGGAAGTACCACCCCCTGTCTGAAGAAGCATGTCAGAAGAGTTCTCTAGACAAATTGGTAAAGTAACTCTGCCATGAAGCTTTTACCAGCATACAGAACATGAAAAGTTCAAACAATTTTACTGCAAAAGTCACTTAGGATATTAGATGAGTAAAGGAAAAGTAGTTCAATTTCTTGCATATCACGCTGTCCTACAGAAACTGGTATATCACACGCACACGAACAATCATGCATGAGCAGAGTATACCAGAACTGTGAAAATTTGAGAATTGTAAAGATATGACAACTAGGACTAACTCAACCTCAAAAGCTAGCACATGAGAGGAGGAATACCCAAGTCCATATAAGCAAACCACCAATCCATTTTCCAACCAAGGTGGGACTCTAACCCACTCTAATACCCCTTTCACGCCCAAGCACAACTGAAGCGTGGACCAGGAGTCCAAGAAGGGTAAAGATATGACAATATTGGCAGATCAAAGACTCAAAGCAAAGCTAGAACTCACTGCTAGCTACTATGTGCAACTGAAGCGTGGACCGGGAGTCCAAGAAGGGTAAAGATATGACACCCGTGCCTAACTCAACCCCTAAAGTTAGCTTATGAGGATCGGATTGACCAAGTCCCATATAAACAAACCAATGCGGGGCTCTAACATAAAGTCTCTACTGTGATCTAAAACAAACAGATTCTCTAATTTTGTGAAGTAGATATTTTACATGGAAAGGGGAAAATCATATCTTATCATATAAAGACAGTGACTTGGGTGATGTAAGACTCTCTTGTCTCATACGATGAGGATTCGGCGAGGACAGTGCCAATCTTACTAACTGTTTTTTTGCAGATCTCAGATTCTTAATAAGAAAACTCTCAACATTTCATAGTGTCCATTTAAAGACTACAGATCACAACTGCGACAAATCTACAACTCTCCTAAACTTATAGCTTATATCAATTATAATGAAATAGATTCAGGGCTTGTGCTATAATTAATTGATGATCATCTACCTTTTCAACAGCATTTTACAAAATCAGAAATATACAAATGGGAAGTTTCCAAGCTAAAGTTCTATCACAATAGAGTTGCAATATAGTGTACGAAGAAAACTACCATAGTAAGAAAGGGCATAACATCAAAAGCAGATAGTTTCAAACTAAATAAGAATTGACATCTTCAATAACAAGGAATTCATCATGAATTACTTACAGTTCAAAAAGCTTCGTGGGAGTCCACCAATGACCGGTATTAAAGATTAGTATATCAGATTGAATCCATTCTTTGCTTATATCATCCATCTTATCAAGCATTAGTGCTTTCTTGATCCTCTTTGGTGAACGTTTTGGTGGCGCACCAGGTTGTACAAGGAAAATTGACCTATAAAACTCAACTGTTAAATTAAACGAGCTAAATCGAACTTGTAAATGCCTAATCTGTCTAGTGATCTTTCTTCCTTTGACTTCATATACACTTTTTTTGTCCTCAACACCAGTCATCAATATGCATATCATAGACTCCCATTGAGTTCTACTTAATGAATCACCAACAAACACAACCCTTTTCCCCCTTAACTTTTCCAAGATTTCATGAACATCAAACCTTGGAATTTCACAATTCCTAGGTTTCCACCTCCACTTAAGATACTCTTTATCCTCCCTCCCATTAGCTAAACAACTAAAACCTTGTTCAGCAAAAGGACATTCTGATGCATTGTACAAAGGATAAGTTTCATCAGGCACCCAATTTCCAACAAAAAAATTACATTCACCACTAAAGTCACTTGTTCTGTTCTCATTCTCATGAACAATTGGTTCTGGAAAAGAATATATATTGTAGAAATAACCAGACCCTATTGCCACAAGAAACAACAACAATAAGGGTCCAATCACAAGAACCCCATTAAAAGAATGAAAAACCCAGGTGTGACAATGTTTCATCTTGCCAAAGTTCAAATCTTTAACCAAATCTGACCTCAAATGGCCACAAGAACTGAACTTTAACTTTTTCACCATCAGTATGAACACAAAGAACCCTATTAAAACACCCAAATACAGAAAAAGGAAGAAAAAAACAATCTTTATCTCTAAATCAGGAAGTAAAATCAAGATTTTGAAGAAACCCCATGAAGCTAAACAGGTTATTATAGCTGGAAAATTAGTTAAACAAGAAGAATAAATGGATCTTGAAGATTTTCTTCAGTTGTAGCTGGCTGACTAGGACAAACAGAAGACAATATGGGCAAGAACAGGGGATATGATTGTCATTTCCCAACTCTCAAAGTCCGAATATGATATATGAACTAAAATTTGGTGGTAAGTAAATATAGCATAATACTAAACTATATCTTTATATGTTGGAAATCAGGTGCTGACTGAGACAAAATATACTGCTCGTACGGCTGCAACTCATTGCCTAACATATTTTAATGTACAAAATTTTTTGTTGTTTTTTTCTGTTTTGTCTTTCCATATTGTTTTGGTTTCAAATCGAATCTCTATTGAAGCTCGATTAAATTTGTGCTATACAATATGGATTCATTTTGAGATAGCACTTTCATCAAAATCTTTTTCATATTAAAACTTCAACTCAAAGTCTTTAATTACAGATGAAACAATTTCATTGTCGAGAAAGTTTACTTTTGCGACATCTTATTTTCATGTTAGTTGTTACAAATAGTTCCATTCCTTTTTAAAATTAGAGAACAAACATTATTAAGTGAAATAGTAGAATTACATAGAGTAATTACCTAAATAGATACTTTTTCCCCTTTCAAAATAAGTGATATTTTAATTTTTTTATTTTGTTTTAAAATAAAGGTATTGCTAAATGATAGAAAACTTTGTTAGAATTTGATCAAAAATTTTAAAAGTCTATAATATTTTTTTTATTTAAAAATAAATGAATCTTTTATCGGTTAATTAAAAGATATTAAAGTTAAAACTTAAAAGAATAAGAATATTTAAAAGGTGATATATATTACTACTCTTGTTTACATAATCAAGAATTATTAATGGTAATTTTTCTTTGATTGAGGGGTAATTTAGTAAAAGGAAGCCTTTGTTTTTATAAGAATGAGCAATTTTTCAAAGGATTATATCAAATTGAAAATGCTACTTATTTTAAAGTGGAAGAAGTATTATTTATCATTTATCAGAACCTTTCAAATAAATTAGATAAACTTTTCACGTTAATGAAAAATGTAAATACATATTTACACATATTTTCACTTCTCATATACATTTTTTTTACTTCACTTCAATATTTTTTTATGACTAAAGCTATTTAAATGCTTTTATTCTTCAAACTTGCATACAATTTTCAGATACAAAAGTTTAATTTTATTTTATCCACCTTAATTTATAACCTCGAAATTCAAAAAGGACACGTGGCGTTCTTCCATGTTGCCGACAATTTTCACAAGTATTAAACTCCAATTTGACTACTTCCACTTCAGAAGAGAAGATCAAGAATGAGTAAAAAATTGTTTGATAAGACAAATTTCATTTTTATAATTTTATTTTTTTCAGACAATTTTTGTGTAAAATATAAAGTAATTAAGAACTTCATTAAAGAAAGGATAAATAAAGAAAATTTAACAGTTATAACGTAATATAGATTAGAGGAAGTATTCCTTCCGTCCACAATTAATTAACATGATTTTTTTCAAAATCAAATTATAAGAATTTTGATTAATATTTTATGATATATATTTCAATTATATTAATATACAAAAAATTGTAATTTATAATCTTTTTCATATTGTTTTTGAATATATAGATTTTTTTTAAAGAAAATATCAAATTACCTTAATTTAATTTAATTTAAAAAATTAGTTAAATTAACTTTTGTAAAACGTAACATAACAAATAAAAATAAATAGAGATGCAGTATATTTGAAAAATGTATTGATTGATAAAAGTTTAACAACCACACGTTCAATATAGTTATGAATGTCATAAAGAGTTTAATTTTCACTAGGGATAAATATTTGAAGTAGGACAAGTCATATAAAAAATGATAATTTTTGAAATATTTTCACTCATGATAAATATTTGCACTAGGCTTAACATATACAAGTCGTACAAAGATTGATATTTTTCCAATTTCAAAATAAGTAATGGCTTAAATTATTTTTAATAATTATTAAAAGTAAGATGAAAGTAAAAAACTCTTTTTTTTTTCGTGTTTGGTAGAGAGGAATGATATGGATGTTTGTGAAAACAATTGAAGGAAAAAGAAGAAGAAAACGTTTTTTTTTAGTTGAAAACATCAAACAAAGAAATTCTACAAAAGCATAAATGAAATGAATTTAGTATTCCTTAGTCGACTACTTTTTGTTATTTATGCTAAAAAATTCGAAAGTGTTTTATTAAATTTATAAAAAGTTAATGGAAACTTTTGTTATTAAGTGAAAATATTACTTATCAACTAGTATTTGAATAGCTTGTTAAAAAATTAAATATTATCTAAATTTAATAGAAAAGTAATCACTTTTTAAAGCGAAAATAATATTTGGACAAGAAAAGAAAATATTACGAGTTGCTCATGAATGTATACAAGGGGTAAAGATGGTAGAAAAATTGTGATAATGGGAGGTCATGTTCTACCAACTTCAATAATTATCATTACATGTTTTAGACACTTCCAATATAGAATTAGTTTTAAAATCATTTAAGAAATTCATCCATAATACTTCTTCCGTTATAAAGAATAACCTGATTTTACTTGACACAGAATTTAAAAGTATAAATTTTTTTTTTGAATCTTATGGTTGTAAATTAAAATTTGGTCAAATGTACAAAATTGTTCTTTGATTTTGTGGGCTTAAACATGACACACATAGAAAGCTCAAATTAAAATATTACCAAAAAAAATTATTTTTTTAAACAGACTAAAAAAAAGGAGATCATTCATTTTTAAACCAAAAAAATATGAAATATTGCATTTAAATTATTAATAACTAAAATTTATAAAATTAAAATTAAAGATAAAATTATGTTTGATTGTATATATTTTTTTTGGAAAGAATATCTAAAATATATAGTCAAACATGTCTAGATCACTCTTTTATTTATTCCTTTGACTTTACGCGGAGGATTTTAACGTGTCTTTGGTTTCTTCTTCTTCTCAGCTGACCTTTTTCCAATTTTTTTTTTTTTTTTTAAAAAAAAAAAATGTTAGTGTTTTTCTTCTTGGATATATTTGGTACCGACTAAAATTAATTTTCATGAAAAAATTATTTTCTTGCTGTTAAAAAATATTACCTCTTTTAACAAGAGTGATCTTATTTGACTTGACACAAAATTGTAAAAAATATAAAAAGAAAATTAATTTTGTGATTCTGAATTAAAGTTATATTAAATGTACTAAATTATCTTTTAATAATGTGGCTCTAAACATGCCATGTGGCAAATTAAAATTAAGATATTACTAAAAGAAATTATTCTTTTTTAAATGAAAACAATATTATTTTAAAGGCTGCATAGACATAATATTACTTTGTATTGTTCAAACTTCATATTATTTTCTCTTGTTTTCTTCATCTATCTTTGGTTTCTTTCTCTTGTTTTCTTCTTCAATTTTTTTATTTGTGTTTGACGATCTCTACCATGTCCTTTTTGCTTTGTTTGTTACAAATCATGAAAGATTTGACAAAATCAACCAAATGTCATTATAACGTATAAATACTACAAATTACAATCTTTTACATATTAATATGATCGAAAAAATATATCGTAAAATAATTAGTAATTCACAAAAGACATGAACTTATAATCATCTACTACTTTATCTAATTTGTGGGTCTCTTCATTGAACAAAACGTGTACGTAGTGTCTTTTCCCTAAGAAACTTTTCTCTTCTCTTTGTAAGTAAAAAGTACTTTTCTGCAAATTTTACCTATGTTACACGATAAATAATCTATTATTTGAAAATTATTATAAATTATAATAATTAATAATTTAAAATAATTATTATAAAAATATATAGAATATTTGGTTGACTTTCAAATTTTTACATGTCTCACATAAATTAAAACATAGAGAATAAAATATTTTATTTGAAAATTATATTAAAAATATTATAAATTACAATAGTTAATAAATTAAATTATTTAAAAATTATATGGAAAATGTGCCCATGCTTGAATATTAGAAGAGAGAATGTTGAGGAGCTATGGGTTAGTCGATTAATTGATCGATTTGCCCTTCTTCAAAAAATTGATTAATTCTCGAAATTTTGCAATATCGATTTGCCCTTCTTCAAAAAATTGATTAATTCTCAAAATTTAACATGTATTGCATATTTCACATGTATTGCATATGTAAAATTGAGTAACATATATTATTTGAATTACATAAATTGTACTAAAATATAGCAAAAATAGTACTAAAATTTTTTATCAACTCTCAATTTTTCATATGCACTGGACAATTGAGTGGGTAATATACATTATTTGAAAATTACATTAAATTACGCTAGGTGTTCTATAAATCACATTAACTAATAACTCGAAATATTTGAAAAACATATTAAAATGTGATTTAACTTTCAAAATTTCATATGTCATGAATTTGGAAAAGAATACTAACATATACTATTTAAAGGCTACGTTAAAAATATTATGAATCATTTATATAAATTGAGACGAATAAAGAAATAAACATTAGGTCCGTGCTTGTGTGTGTATATATATATATATATGTGTGTGTGTGTGTGTTCCTTTCTTCCCTTGCCTTTAAAATTATAATTTCATTTTAAAATGGATTTTCCTATAACAATGTAACAAAATATTTTGGGTCAAAATCAAAAGAGAAAAAGAATCTTTTGCTTTAATTCTTGGAAATGTAAGAAACAAGAAAACACCAACACATTTTAGCATTTAATTTTTAGGAAATAAAAGGATCATAATAAGAGCTTTATAAACTGGACATAATCTTAAAACTTGATGTTTTATATTGATGCAAATTGGTAGCTTTATTTTGAAGTTAGATTTTAACTCTAGGACTTTTAAGATTGCTTCTAAATTTATCATACATATGTCATCAACCAACAATTGCCACAAGTTTTGATTGATGACTCTCAAATAAGTTGTGGCTTTAAAGAATCAATCAAACTAAGTTCTCATCACAAGGAATGTTCATTTGGTTTTTATTTTAACTTTTGACATTACAAGTAGGTAAGGGGCAGATTTCGATTTTACGATTCAATTTCATCAAATTTTAATTCAATTCTTCGATTTAAGAAAAGTGTGCACTGTTTACCAAATCGAAAGACTATATTTATCTTTGTTAAGACATTATGCCTCCAAATACTTTTTGAGAAAAAGGACAAAGACGGATTCCTTTACATGGCATACATTGATAAAAATAGGTTTGGATTCCTGCTAAAAATTAATATTTGAAGTTAACTATTGGATTATAAATTTGTTGCTACTTTGATTTGTCATGAATGATTTAATTATTAGTTGACTTTTTAATTTTAGTTAAGGAAATGGCCATAAATAAATACATACATATATATTTATTTTTTAATTTAACAAAAATTATATTCTTCTGTGTATCAAAGTACTGAGACCCTTACACTGAACACTAAACCAAAAAACCATATTTATTCGATTCGATTTTTCATATTTTATATCCACCCCTACATGTAGTAACTTATAGCATAATGAAATATTCTAATGGGTGCAGTTACTTTTTGAGAAAAAAAGTCGTAAAACTATCAAGAATCATGATAAAAATCAGTCTCATAAAATTACTTTAAAACATCTAAAATAAGTAAATCCAAACACGAACTTAAGAAGAGTACACTACTCTAATCCAAAACAAAAGGTAAATAGGATTGAGTGTTGTTGTAGTGTCTTCTTAACATTCTTTTTTCTTTGAGAGTTTATTCTTCTCCGTGGAGTAAACTTTCTGTAGGGAGTTTTGGCATGAAACTATATGTAATCATTAACTATATTTTTGAGATCATATACATATATCGCGATTCGCGAGTCTCCCAGAAAAATTTAACACTTGCGTCTATTGTACTTAATCTTACGTTCCTGCTTAAAATCGTGGTTTTAACCATACCAACAAATTCAAGTTTGATTTCCTGGATATCATAACAATGAGCAAGATCATAATGATATATTACTAAAACCAATCCCTATGGATCGAGATGGTCTTAAACTATACTATCTTTGACTAGCGAATCATATAATTTTTAGTGTGTTTTGTGCTCACTAATCCTGTGCATAAGGATAGCCCCAGTACCATAGCATCTACCTCCACTATTAATGGCATCCTTCAAGGTCTCAAAAGGCAATAATAGTTGCTGCATCTGACCACTCAAAAATACCCTTTTTGAGTAGGGAAGTGAGAGGCTTACTGATCATTCCATCGCCAAGCCTTAATACTGGTTGGCTTGATCCAATCAATCATTTGTCCAGCATAACTAACCCTTTGACATCTGAAAATACACAATTTTTTGTTACGACCTTATGTTAAAGAATGACAAAAGTCCCACATTGGTGATTAATGAGATGGGTGGACTCTTTATAAGGCTTGGGCAATCCTCCATCCTTTGAGCTAGCTTTTGGGGTGTGAGTTAGGCCTAAGACCTAATTTTCACATGGTATCAGAGCAGGGCCCGTCTCAACCGATGTTGGGGTCCCCAAAATCAAAATTGCCCACCCACCAGATGCTAAGCACTGGGCGTGAGGTAGGGTGTTAAAGAATGACAAAAGTCCCACATCGGTGATTAGTGAGATGGGTGGACTCTTTATAAGGCTTGGGCAATCCTCCATCCTTTGAGCTAGCTTTTGGGGTGTGAGTTAGGCCTAAGACCTAATTTTCACACCTTAAAGTACGACAGTAAATTTTTACTTCTGAAACTAGTTAAAGCTCTGCTAAAATGATAGTTTATCCTCCCATTTCCATTTTTCAAAACTTTCTTCTGGCTCTTCCCAGCCATATGGAACACACAAAGATGGATGAATGAGTGACGATAACTTCATTTCTTATGTTTCTTTTAGAATTTACACACTGCCAGGTGTTTTTCATATTTTTAGGTGAGGATGGTTATTTTGGCATGTTTCTGCAGGGGGAAAGGGCTAAGAGTTAATGCCAGTTTATTGTCCACCTATTGTTACTTAGGAAGAAATTTCTCAAATTGCTGAGGGTAAGGTCTGTGTACATGACTACATTCTACCCTCCCCAAACTTAACTTGTGGGATTTCACTGGGCATGTTGTTGTTGTTGTTGCTGCTGAGAAGGTTATGTGTGTACTTTCGAAGGATAACAAATCACAAAGCCAAAAATTAGAGGGAAATCCAAACCTAACTTGTGGGATTTTACTGGGCATGTTGTTGTTGCTGCTGAGAAGGTTATGTGTGTACTTTCGAAGGATAATGGATCACAAAGCCAAAATTAGAGGGAAATTTATCCTAGGAAGACGGTCAAATGGCAGAACTTAATATAACCATGAAAACAACCATCTATACAAGATGAGATAAATTACAAGGACTTAAAACAGGAAAACGGAAACACCAAACAAGTTACTTATAAACATTGCATAGAATGTAAGAGAAAAAGTCATTAGCAGTTCCATGCCATATTTGATGGGGAAATACTCAGTTTAGTGATCCGTGTGGATGATGCAGCAAAAGCCTTCTATCAAAAGCCTTGTTCATATCAGAAAATGGGAGTTGATGAGTTTATGAACTTCTCCAATTCACAAGGTGGAAGACCCAATATCTATCACTAGAAACAGAGACTCACCCTCATCAATTCAGTTTTAGATTCTCTTCCCACTTATGTAGTGTCTCTTTTTCCTATACCTCGGAGTGTTGTGAACTGGACAAAATCAGAAGGAATTTTCTTTGGCATGGTTGCAAGGAGAAAAAAGGATACAATCTGATTAAATGGGAAGTAGCAATGAAAAATAGGCACTTGGGAGGCTTGGGCATCAAAAAGGAGACAGAATAATAGTCACTTGATGAAATGGTTGTGGACATACTGTGAAGAAGATCACACTTTATGGAAGGAGATCATCACGAGTAAATATGGTGAGAGCAACCAATAGTGCAGCAACAATAGCTCTATGCCCAATGAGTGTGGGGCATGGAGAACAATCAGGGATCTTTGGCCAAAGCTAGAAGAAAACATGATCGTAATAAGTGGGAGATAGGAAAACACAGTTCTGGGGAGATGCTTGGAACAACCAGATACCTCTTAAGAACACTTTCCCTGACCTGTTTAGCATGTGCAACAACACTGAGGCAACTGTCAAAGAATGTTGGACTGATCAAGGATGGGATCTATCTTTTAGAAGACTGGCGGCCAGTTTGCTTCTTAGACTTGAGGATTTCACAGGCACTACCCCAAATCCAGATTCTATGAAATGGGAACACAATAAAGATGGGATTTTCTCTGTTAAGAGGGCCTACGAAACAGGCAATACACAGCTAAACGAAGACAACAATTTTTGTGGAACAATGTTTGGAAAAACATAGCACCAACTATATTTAAATGTTTTACTTGGTTGATAGCAAGAAAGGTATGTCTGACACATTGGGTTTTGAGGAAAAAGGGGAAGATTATAGATTCCAGATGTTAACTCTGTGGTGAAACAAACAGTCACCTTTTTTTACATAGCAAATCCACTACACAATTATGGGCTCTTTTCTTACACTCACGGAAACGAAATGGACCATACCTGAGTACACTGCAGACCTACTAAGCTGTTGGATCAGAAGAGGAGGAAGCAAGAGCCAGAAGAGATGGTGGAAAATCATCCCACATTGCATTTGGTGGTCTGTATGGAATGAGAGAAATAGTAGAAGCTTTGAAGATAGGTCCAATTTCATTTACACAGCTAAATGGAATTGTATTATATCTTACTATTTTTGTTGTAAAAAGATGGACTTAGATGAATTAGAACTAGTAGATCTGTTAGGGTCATTGTATGTAGTTTCCCTCCTCTTTCTCCCTATTTCTCTCTTGAAGGTTGCCAGCATATCGTTGATGCTGAAGAATAGAAGAGAAATGTGACAAACTTGCAAATCATTTACCATATTTAACAAATACCAAATAAGAATCTATTTTTCCAAAGTCAAGCCAATACATTTACCACATGCCTATAAGAATCTATTTTCCAAGCTGTTTTCCACTCAAGAAACAAGAGAAATGTGACAAACTTGCAAATCATTAGGATACCATCATTGTCTAATCTCATACAAATAAGCACATGACTGTTGTAGCCTCAACCCTTAACAAACTTCATCTGTTAAGAGTCCCACATCTCTGTGGATGGGATTATTCCATTCTATGTGGTCTTGGAGAACCCTCACCTCACCATTAATTTTTGAGGTTGAATTAGGCCTAAGGTCCATTTCCTCACATGATATCCAAGCCAAACTCATTCAACTCTTGGTTTATCAATTCATGTTAGGCTTCCTAGTTGTATTGTCCATGCTCCAATATTCCAATTTGGTGTGGGATGTTAGAGCCCCACATCGGTGTGAGACGGAATTACAGGGAATATTTGTCTCCTAATATATGATTTTAGGGAAATCCTCACTTCATTAGCTAATTGTTGGGATTTAGTTAGGGTCGAGGTCCATTTCTTCACATTATCGGAGTGTGGTATTGGCTCAGGCAGATCTGAGGTTTGCTCTGCTCATGCTACCATCCGTTACACGGTCCTAGGACTAAATCTGTTGTTAAAGCATTTTCTTGAATTGTTTTGAACATTCTCATAACAGAACTGCACAGCTTAAAAATCTCTGACCTGCATAACTCTCTCCTGTGTGATATATTTACCCTTGATTTGAATGCTGGGAATTTCTTCACCCATTCCATCATGGATATATGCATATCCATTGCTGCCAGAGAAAACAAAAAAGGAAAAACATCAGCTTTTAGGTAGGACAATTCTTAAATCTGATATTCAAATACAGTTAATGCTTGATCACAGCATCTAAGTTTCCTTGTTTTACCAGTTTTTGCATCGCCAGTGGTGTAGTCTGAACTTGTATCAGAGTATGACAAGCCTACTCCGGCAGGAGTTTTAACAAAGAGGAGATTTCATGCTACAGTAGACAAAAGACATGGAGTGGTAAGTTCATTCTCTTTACTCATATTGTTCTAAACATGTTACAATCAGCTCTTCCCTACCCTACTTGCATGCCTTTATTCCATGATTTTGTATTTCTTCGAAGACCTCGACCGTTACCTGTGGGAAAGAATGGTCCCAACTATGAAAAATCACCTCCACCAATTGATGAGCAACCTGGTCCTGAAACACAAACATGTTACATTTTAGTGTTCTTGATTCCGCTTTGCCAGTATTCACCAAATTCATCACATTTTAATTTAAGAAATCTTATCTAGGGAAAAATGCAATTCTGCAACTTATTTATAACTAGTTTAATTAGGTTTACTGTTCTTGACATTTTAGTGTTCTTGACTGCTAATATTCTTTTCTCCATTATTTTCTATATGCTTCACAATAGCCGAGGGTATATCGTAAACAATATCTCCACCTTCACAAGGGGTAGGGGTAAGGCTGTGTACACATCACCCTACCCAGAGCCCATTTGTGTGGGATTACATTGGTATGGTATTGTTTAGTTGTATCAGGCTTACTCATTAAAGATGTAAGCTTTCACTCTTATTTTTGAAGTTCTAGGTTGGTTCCATTCAACTACTGTTTTAAGCTCCATCTCACTATTAAATTTGATCGCTTATAAGCATGTGACACTTGGTGCAACCAAGCTGTTTCCTTTTCTCCAAACATCAAAAGAATACTATAAGCCTAAAAAAACATGACACACAACAAACAAAAAACAGAAGTTCGAACCCCAAGCAAATAGTGCTAACAAAAATGTACATGGAAGTACAGATAAATTCCTAGTCACATTTGTTTAAAATGGATCAAGTAGAGTTTTAAAAAAAGGAAAAATTGCACCTCCATTGAGCCAAAGAGTTAGAGTTTTATCATCAGGTTTCACCTCAGCTTCAACAAAGTGGTAAAACAAACTCTTCCCAGCTTTCACATTTACATCCATATCCCTGCATATTGCCTAAAACCAACCTTAGGTTGTCCAGACAATGCCTTCACTAAATCCTCCTCTGTATAGCCTTTCCTCCAACTACCAGACCCAAAATGACCAATCCACAAAACCACCACACGCCCATCTCACTGAACTTCAAAAGATTCAAACTAGCCTCTTTTTCTCTAAAACACTTCAAATTAGGTTCATTCACATGCTCTCCTATTAAAAAAACAAATCTTTATAACAGAAATTCTGTCACACCAATTTCTTATTTTAAGAAAGCAGCAGATATTACATATGCCAGTTCACAACAAAACATAAAGCAAAGGACTGAGTTGATCCAATAAATTAACCAAATGCCAATAAAAATCTATTTTTCCAAGCAGTTCTCCACACAAGAAATGTGACAAACTTGCAAGTCATTAAGGACATGATCATTGCCTAATCTCATACAAACAAGCACATGACTACTGTGGCCTCAACTCTTAACAAACTTCATCAATTAAGAGTCCCACATCTCTGAGATTGGAAGATTTCCTTTCTATGCAGTCCTGGAAAATACTCACCTTACCATAATATTTGAAGTCAAATTAGGCCTAAGGTCCATTTCTTCACATGATATGCCAAACCCATTCATCTCTTGGTTTATCGATCAATGTTAGGGTTCCATGTTATATAGTCCATGCTCCAAATATTCCGTCTTGGGCGTGGGATGTTAAGAGTCCCATATCAGTGAGGGACGGGATTATTTATCTCCGTGTATGATTTTAGGCAAGCCTCACTTTATAAGTTAGTTGTTGGGGTTGAGTTAGGGTTGAGGTTCATTTCTTCACATTATCGGACTGATGTATTGTCCCAGGCAGGCCTGGGGTTTGCTTAGTTCACGCTACCATCCATTACAGATCCTATATCAGCAAAATAGCCTTCATCTTTCATTAATGCAGTCAAATCTTTCAAAAGTGCATGAATATCACCCGCACAAGGATGAAATTTATCCCCTGCGACAAACATATTTGTTTTCTGCCCCACTATAATCCAACTGCAGCCAGGAGGCTTCCTCACTCCTCTCTCTTTCATTTCTTTCCTTAAGAAGTTAACTCCACCCCAATTGCCTGATGCAGCATATATATTAGATAGCAGTATGTATGAAGAAGAATTTTGGGGTTCCAACTCAATAAGCTTTTCAGCAGCCTTCTGTCCCCTTGTATCATCCCCGTGTAATTTGCAAGCACCAAGGTAAGCAGACCATATCATAGCATCTAATTCAAAATCAAATCTTTCAATAAATTCCTCTGCCTCTTTGAGATTTCCCCAACGACCAAGCAGATCAACCATACAGGCACAGTGATCGGCACGTGGCCGAACATCATAGAGGCTAGTCATATCCTTGAAGATTTGACGACCTTCAGATACCATTCCTGCATGGCTACAAGCAGTCAGAACCCCAAGGAATGTGATATCATCAGGCTTCACAGATGCCCTCTTCATTTCTTCAAAGACTTCCAGTGCATCTTCCGCAAAACCATTCTTTGCAAAGCCAACTATCATAGAGTTCCATGAGATAATGTCTTTCTTGCTGACCATTTCACTAAACACTTGCACTGAACATTTAACATCCCCGCATTTAGCATACATATCTATTAGGGAGCTACTGGTCAGTTCATCCATGTCAAAACCAGTATGGAAAATGAGACAGTGAATTTTCCTGCCATCCTGCATAGAAGCCAAGGTCGAACACGCTTTTAAGGCACTAGCAAAAGTTGCTTGATCTGGCATTACATTAAACTTGCGCATTTCCTGATAACCAATCAAAGCTTCCTCACAGCAGTCATTTTGAATATTGCCGGATATCATAGCAGTCCACAGAACTGGGCTATTTAGCTTGGTAAACTCTGAGAAGAGAAAGCTTGCGTCTTCTAATTTTCCGGAGTCATAATACATGCCTATCAAAGAGATTGCCAAGAATTCATCATTGTATGAAAATCCAAGCTTTAAAATGAAAGAGTGCAATTGCCTACCAAGCATGTAAGCCTGGTCACTACATGCATCTAGAATGCTAGCAAATGTCACCTCCGAAGGCCTAAGTCCTTCAACAAGCATATTATGGAATAAATGCACCGCATAATTAATGTTTTTCTGAGCATAGCCAGAAATTAAAGCATTAGTAGACACCACACTTCGATCAGGAAGGCAAAAGAAAACCTCACTGGCAGAAGTAACGTCACCACACTTGCAATACATGTCAACAAGGGAGCTTCCAGCAAAAAGGCCACTTTCTAGACCATATTTGACCAGCAAGGAATGAACTTGTTTCCCTTTATAAAGATCGTGTATATTGGCACAGGCACTGAGTACACTAGCCAAACATGCCTCATCAGGAATAATCCTTTCCAATGTCATTTTGTGGAACATGTTAAAAGCTTCTTCTTCTTCTTCGTCCTGTACATAGCCAACTATTATTACATTCCATGAAATATGGTCTCTCGTTAGCATTTTGTCAAACTGCCGCCTGGCATCACCTAGAGCGCCACATTTGGCATACATGTCTATTAATGCATTTCCAACAAATAAATTAGATGCAAATTTATTCTTAATGATAATTGAGTGCAGTTGCCGCCCCATTTCCACATCTTCCAAACAAGCACATGCACTCAGTATGCTAGTGTAAGTATACTCATCGGTTTCAAAAGTAGAAAGTCTCATACTCCTGAACAACTCCACAACTTTACAAGCACTGCCATTCTGTGCATAACCTGCAAGCAATGCATTCCACAACACCTCATTTTTCTCTCCCAAGCTATTAAATATTTCGCTAGCAGCTTCCATCTTTTGACATTTGGCATACATATTAATCAAAGAACTCCCAACGTAGACGTTGGATTCTAATCCCTGTTTAACTGCCACAGCATGGACCTGCAAGCCAAAGGATAAATTTGCAACGCTTGCAGTTGCACTCAAAACACTTCCCAAGGTAGAACGAGTGGGTCGAATGCTAGCTTTGATCATGTCTTGAAAAAACTGTATAGCTTCCACCTCTTTCCCTCCCTTGGCATGACCAGAAATCATCACATTCCACGCCACAACATTTGGACTGGTCATCTGAGTAAACAATTGACGAGCAGCATCAAGCCTACCTAGTCCCACACATGCATTTATGATGGTCACGGATGCCACTTGATCCGGCACACACCCTCGTTCCTGCATCTCCTCAAAAACCTCCATTGCCTTTTGAGGTAGACCTACTTGAATATAAGCAGAAATCATTGCTGTCCAAGAAACATTGTCCGGCTCCACCGCCCCATCAAAGATTCTCCGAGCATCAATCAAATAACCACATTTTGCATACATATCAATAAGAGAACCCTCAGTGAAAGAATCAAATTCAAATCCTGTTTTCACCACACTACAATGCACTTGTTTTCCAATCTCAACCTCCACTAGCCTAGCACAAGCAGACAAAACAATAGCATAACTAAACTGATTCGGCCACACTCCAGAATTCCACATCGACCCAAAAGCTTCTACAACATTCTCCAACAACCCATTTCGCGAATACATCAATATAATCGAATTCCAAGCCATACCATCCTTGTTCTCAAGCCAGAAAAATGCTTTCTCAGCCGAAACCATGTCCCCACATTTGGCGTATAAATCCACAATGGAATTCCCCAAATGTCCTTGTGAAGCAAACCCAAGCTTCAGGCTCTGCAAATGGATGGTTTTGCAAGCTTTCACAGCACGTGCAGCTTTCTGGGGCATTTCGTCGAACACCCGGCGGGACTGAAGGTTCTTGCATTCCTGTAGACATATTTTCAGGAGATTGTCGTATAGGAGAGTAACTGGAGCTGAATGAGGTTCTGGGTCTTCGTTTCTGGACTGTTTCGCCTGCGTCGTTGCCGAGAATTTGCGACGGCGATGGAGCAGTAGAGAATATTGTCTGAGAGAGGAAACTATGTGACGCATCGACAAAAATTCGCTTGGGTCGTTTTGGCGGTTAAATTAATAGCCGTATAAATAAATTTTTACTGCACACAATTTGTTAATTTAATAAAATTTGATGTAAATACAAAGTATATAGAAATTAATCATAAGATTACATAAAAACTTATACGCGTTTGTCCTTTATAATTTAATACGTAATGCATAAATAAAACTTGTTTATGCGAATATAATATAATAATTATATTCAGAGCAAGAAATATATATAAAAAATGAATAGTTTAATTTTAGAGAAGGGGTTTAAAAAAGTAGAAGTAGATTAAATTTCTTGAGGGGAAGAAGAGGATTTGATTAAGTATTAACTAGTCAAAAAACCTTAGATTAAATATCAAATATAAGTATATCAATGAAATTTATAATAAATATGAATTTGAAGTTTTCTTATGAGTCTCGAAATTTTTTATCATAGTAACTCAAAATATATAGTCTATCAATAAAATATCAACAAAGAAATAAAAACTAAGCAAATGTTTTAATGAAATGAGAAATGAAAACAATTGTTCATATGAAGTTTGTAAATTGTAACATGAGTGATTATTTAATAATGAATAAGAATTATTCATTTTTTTCCTTGCTAAACATATATGGTTTCGACCCATAGTTCATAAGATACTTTTCTTATAAATACTATTGTAAATTGAATTACTTGTGGAATAAAGTGAAGTCCATTTATTTGACACACCTACATTATTTTGGAAAAATATGTTACTCCCAAATAATTAAGTTGTCTAATTTATTTCTATCAAAAAGTTAAATAGAATTAACGCAAAAAGATGAATTACTCTATTATTATTATTTGAAGAAATGGCAGAACTTTTAGTTAACTATTAATTTTTTCATGTGTTTTAAAAATATTTTTAACAAAAATAGTTGTAATATGTTAAATTTATTTCAAAAGATACCTTTTTTTTAAAAAAAAAAACCGTGCTGAATTAAAACGAACATTATTAGATATGATCCTCATGCTCTGAGCTTCTAAATCTTTTTTTTTTCTTAGCTTAGGAATAATTTAATTTTTATTATTATTTTCGATGTATCAATGAATTTATTTTTAGGGGAAACGATAGGGGACCAATATATCCACCTTCACGAATATCAATCAGGTGAAAGTCGAAAATGACTGAGAATCTATTGATCTTATTCAAGTTTTCGGCATGTTTGATTTATAGAGAAATGAAAAAATAGTAATGCTTCATAGATAAATTTATCAAGTTGAGTGACGTATTGAGATTTGAGAATGAACTTGCTTTTTTAATTTCATTCAAAGAAATTTAATTTAAGATAAAAGATATGTTCCCCTATCTCTATCACACTGTCAATCTAGGAAATCTTCTTCAGCTACTTCAAAGCCAATTATCAATGCAATGGTTTTGTTTCTTCCTGTTTATATAGGAAGTCCCTAATATTCATCCTCACTCAAGTAACTATACCTATAACCAACTTTAAAGTGCTCATTGGAGGCTTTTTCCTAGTCGTCGATGGAGGGACGTGTGTTGTTTGGGAGCCTCCGGCCACGTATAAATGAACTAAACAGATGCAAAGCTCTTGCAGGTTGTGCATATGGTACCATATGTGCAGCACCTCTAACAGTGGCAAAGGTTAACAGATTGCCATACTCCGTTTGCCATCCTCCCACCTGTTTAAAAGACAAACAAATGGTTTTACTTGCAGCTTCTCATCAACCGTTGGTGGAACTTGGAAGGAAGTGTTTGATATCAGCGGAGAGTGTGTTACCTGTCCTTTGTGAAACCAAGCTCCATAAGGGACTGTAATCTTGAACCCCATGTCATGAGCTAGCTCGCCTACAAGGGTCCTGGATCCAAGCAATGGCACAACAGAATCTTGGTCTCCGCTGCAGGTGTGTAAAATTCAAAATCAAGCACCGTTGACTTTGGTACTAGGAAAAACGGAACAAGATTATGGATTTTTGTCTATTTTGGAATCTTTACCTGAAAATCCAAACAGGAATATGGTTTTCGATTATTCTTTTGAGCAACGGAAGAATATTGATGTTTCCATCTGTGTCGCTGTACTTCAGAACACTGCAATAGAAGTCATAATCCCTTAGTTATAATCTACAAATACCTTATAATGGTTCATTAAATCTATGGGCTTTGACATAGTAGGTTTAGAAGTCGAAGGCTCTAAATTGCTAGTGAAATAGTTAATATCAAAGATGTAATCTGTTATTGTGTGTCTGTTTATGATTCAATATTGTGGACTTGATAATTTACAGACTTACTTGCTGCACATCGACCAGGTATAAGGCAAGTTCGTCCTATTTGCATGAAGGGCTTTCTGAACCTCCGGAAGGTTAAAATAGAAACGCCTTTCATAGCTCATGCACACATCAACACCTACACTAATTTTAGTAGCCTGCAAAGGGAAAAGCACTATTAAGTTCCAGTAGAAACACAGCTATAAAGAAGTTGAGTGAATGAAGGGAACCAGATACCATTTTCTTCAATCGCAGCTCTTGTTCCACTATAGATGGATAGCACACATCAAGGATCACATCATAGTTATTTATATATTCACCAACAATGGTATTTGCTTCAGATATGGCATTATTGCATGCTTGTGAAACATTGTGTGGACTGCCAAAGGTATAATCGTCAAAGTCACACTGATTCATAATTGTTAGGCCTACTTCATCAGAAATCATTCCATGAGACCAAAAGTATTCATAGGTTGCGGGAACATCACGATCAAGTCTCAGAAGTGGATTCCCAATCTGACAAAGAAAATGAAAATGTTTAACGAACATACACACAGAAAAATTGCTTCATATAAGAATGAAGATAAAGAAATTAATTAAGGTATGCATAAGGGGGGTAAAAAGTCCGCTTACTGCAACTCCTTTAATGTTGAACTTGTATTCCTTTGAGTGCTCATTGTGGTCTAAAAGAGCAGCAGCTAACTGTGGAATGTAATGCCCTGAACAAGAAAAGGTAAAACATTGTCAGCCCGGGGGATATTACCAGCAAGAAGAGAAAGAGCAGAACAGAATCACGAATTTCATTTCATGACAGGCAAACTGTAGATCAGCACCCTGCTACGAACAAGCTTAGGACTAAATCCCCTTCCCCGAGAAGTCTAAGCGTCAAAGCACTCCTTATAAACCACTAGGCAGAGGGACCAGTTGAAGAAGGACGAGCTAAATGAAAATAATAATAAGATGGTAACCAAAAGCAACATGTTTTTGGTTTTTCATAGTTTCCCTACAGTTCTCTTCAAGCTTCAACAGCAATTACAGAACTATGCAATCTTCATAACTTTGATAGTTCAAAATCAGAATACAAGATAAGTTTGAGTTTAAAAGGTCTAAACAAGTTTTGAGTCTATAGGACTCTCCACTATACAGAGGAGAGTGTGGTGCAATTTCTTGGTTCTCTCTTCCAATTTTTAGAACAAAAATTGAAAAAAAGATCAATAAGAGAAGTACTTTTGTCAAGATAATAAGAAGTTCAAAGTACTAAATCACCCAAATTTTCTATTGGAAAAAATTCGTTGTTCAAGCATTTTTTCTTGAATTGTTTTGAACATTCTCATAACATTATTGCACATCTTAAATGTCTCTGACCTGCATAACTCTCTCCTGTGAGATATAGTTCCCTTGATTTGAATGCCGGGAATTTCTTCACCCATTCCATCATGAACATATGCATATCCATTGCTGCCAGTAGAAACAAGGAATAACAGCAGCTATTAGGTAGGATTAACTATTAAATCTGATATTCAAATACAGCTAATGCTTGATCACAGCATCCTTGCTTATTTGTTTTACCAGTCTTTGCATCACCAGTGGTATAGTCTGAACTTGTATTTGAGTACGACCATCCTACTCCAGCTGGAGATTCAACAAAGAGGAGATTTGATGCTACAGTAGACAAAGACATGAAGTGGTAAGTTCATTTTCATTACTCGATATTGTTCTAAACATGTTATAATCAGCTACTCCCTACCCTACTTAGCATACCTTTATTCCATGATTTTGAATTTCTTCGAAGACCTCTACCGTCACCTGTGGGAAAGAATGGTCCCAACTCTGTAAAAGCACCTCCACCAATTGATGAGCAACCTGGCCCTGAAACATAAACATGAGACATTTTAGTGTTCTTGACTCTTGCCTTGACATAATTCACCAAATTCATAGCATAAGAGAAGTACAGGAAAAGTACATTTCTGCAATTTATTTATCACTAGTTTAGTATCAGGCTTACTGTTCTTGACATTATAGTTTTCTTGACTCTGCTATTGTTCTTTTCCTCCATTATTTTCTACATGCTTCAGTTGAGCCGACGGTCTATCGGAGGGGTAAGGCTGCATACACATCACCCTCCTAGACCCCACTTGTGAAATTACACCGAGTATGTAATTGTTTAGTTTAATGGCAGCACTCATTTAAGATGTAAACTTCCACTCTATTACAAGTTCACTCTAATTATTGAAGCGCTAGATTAGTTCAATTCATATACAGTTTTAAGCTCCAACTCACTATATCAAATTCAATCTCTTGTAAGCTTGTGACACTTGGTCCAAACATCAAAAGAATACATAAAGCCTTTTTTTTAAAAAAAAAAAAATACACAACAAACAAACAAAAAACAAAAGCTCAAACCCCAAGCAAGTAGTACTACCAAATAAACTACATGAAAGTACACAGAAAATTCCTAGTCACATTTCTTTAGAATGAATCAACAAAAGTTAAAAAGTTAAAAAAAAAAGAAAAGAACACACCTCCATTGAGCCAAAGAGTTAGAGGTTTCTCATCAGGTTTCACCTCAGCTTCAACAAAGTAGTAAAACAAACTC
This sequence comes from Solanum peruvianum, assembly GCA_027705065.1. Classification (NCBI taxonomy): domain Eukaryota; kingdom Viridiplantae; phylum Streptophyta; class Magnoliopsida; order Solanales; family Solanaceae; genus Solanum; species Solanum peruvianum. The sequence goes on along the minus strand of JAKWJD010001758.1, from coordinate 55,403,122 downwards.
CTCCCAACTTTCACATCCACATCTACATACCCTGCATATTGCCTAAAACCAACCTTAGGTTGTCCAGGCAATGCCTTCACTAAATCCTCCTCTGGATACCCTTTTCCTCCAATTACCAAACCCAAAATGACCAATCCACAAAACCACCACACACCCATCTCACTAAACCTCATAAAGATTCAATCTTTACCCTCTTTTTCTCTAAAACACTTCAAATTAGGCTCATTCACATCCTCTTCCTCTGTTATTAAAAATAAAATCAAATCTTTATAAGAAAAAGAGGAAAAGGGGATAAGAAAAGCACGTGAATTCCGGATACTTTATAAACAGAAAGCTATTTTTTACTATATATAGATAATTATTAACAAGAAAACTAAATAGGTAAGAAGTAGGATAGAATGAGAGTTTGCAGGGATTTGGTTCTTGGGGTTGGTGAGTTGTGCGGTGGTGTTATGATGAGGTTAAAAAGGCTGTGGCAGCATTGCTGGCATTTTCTTTTCTTTATAGAGTGAGAGGAGAAGAAGAAGAAATAGACGTTATGAAGTTGCAGACTTGCAGACCAGTGGGTGAGTATTTACCCCACCCCCACTCTCAAAATATGGGGTATAACCATAGAATTGTGAATTTTGGTAGTTCAGATCTTTCTTTTTTGTTTTTAGATCTTATGTTCGGAGCTTACGTTAAAATTTTAATTAAATTTAAATTGTGTGTTTTAAATAAATAAAAAAAATTATATTTAAAGTTCAAATTCAAGATATTTGATTAAAAATAAAGCAATGTACCACAATTCATGTTGGTGGCTACTTAATAATTCAAATATATTTTGGCAGCTTATTAATCTAGTCAATAGAATATTTTGCTTTCGGATTTGGATTGATGAAAATCGAAATAATAACCAATTTATGAGTTAATTATTTAGATTGATATTAGCTTGTAAATGTATGATTACTAGATTTTGGACTTGCATATATATATATAGATTTATTGGACCAAAATTAAGTTAAATTTGTTTTAGTATTTAAATAGATTCACATATATTTGATTCTTTAGCTCAGATTTTTCCTACTTAATTTTTGTTTTTTTCTTTCTTGCTCACCTCTCGAAGATACATGTCTGTGATTTGCATATATTTGGGGATTTGACTCGCGTTTCTTCTATTTCGCTTGCATCTCTTTTTATCTCGATCGTCTCTTCGTATTTTAGTATATTTGATAGCAAAAATATATGTATTTCGATATATCTGGTATTAAAAAATATATATTTAAGTCATTGGATTGTGAATAAAATTAGATTGATTTCGGCTTTAAGACCATTTAGATAATGATATGTGTCCCTCTATTTGCTATAAGGCTATATACAACCTAAAAGATTTCCAATAGAAATATAAATAACCTTAATATAACAAAAAAAATATTGTATACCAATAACTTCAAACCTATATTTATCATTTTTATTTTTTACCTAATAAATAAATATTATCAGATTTTAAGTATGAATCGACATATGCTCCAAACCAATAAATAAGAGAAGCTACTTTAAGGAATTACAATTATAGTTTCATTTAATTAATCATAGGAGTCACAAGACAAATCTTAGCCAAACAATGATAATCTGACATTAATTTTATTTAATGCCGGTATACATATAAAATAGGGACAACATCTTTATAACTTTTTGCTTTTTTTTATTTTAAAAATGATTTTATTCTTTTTGTATATAAAAAAAAAAAGTTACAGAAAAGGTGTTTCTTTAACCAATAGTATATGCTAATAATTAAAATAATTCAAATCCAGGCAAAAAAAGTGAAGCTAATTATTTCTCCACGGCTCAAGTTTGAATTAAAGGGAAATAAAAAGAGACAATATTTTTTTATATATTAGTTATAAAATAAATTATTGATTCCTTGCTTATCAAATCAATTCTCTACTCGAAAAAGATTCAAGTGTTATTTTAATAGATGTTTTGATAGCAATCAACCAAAAAAGAAAAAAAATTTCTATTTTAGTAAAAATATATTTTTTATTAATAAATTGTTGTAATAAAAAATTTCTTATTAAATCGCGATTAAAAAACTTTTATTGCGTGACTCACTCTTCCATACTCACAATATAAAAGAAGACAAAATTAGAAGCTTCACATGACCTTTACCTAGTTGTGAACACAGCTTTACAAGAGTAGGAAAAAAAATTAGTCTTGTGAAAATCGAACTTTTTAACACATAAATATAATAATTATTTGGCAGTTCTATGGAAATTATTATTATCACTCTATTCCAAATTAATAGATTATTGTGCCTTGCAAGTATAAAATATTTGCAATTGCAAGCTGGATGATATAAGTACAAAAATATATAGACATGGCATAAGCTTATTTAATATTAGTCTTATAAGTGATAATGTTTTTGTAATCAGGAACAATGTCTTTTCTTGATTAATTATTAATTATTTAATTACATAGTATAAATGGTGAGATAAATAATTTTAAATTTAAACGTAATCATATATTATATCAAAATTTTGATTTTTAAATAATTTTTTATTTTAAAATTATTTATTTTTATCTCTCGTATCGATCGGCCTCGAAGATAATAGACCAACAATTGAATTAGAAACATAAATTAAGTTGAATAATTTTATATCTTGGTTGGGAAGTTTTTACTTGAAAAGAATTTATTAATACTTGGACTAGTGGTGGAGCCTTCTTTGTCAATGAGGAATCAATTGATATCTTTGTTTGAAAAATTATGATGTATAAATATAACGGTGAAATCAAATTATTAGCTATAAATTTAGATAAACTTAAATATATGCGAAAGATAAAAATCCTTAAACTAGCTATCATTTGTGAACATCTCATTTCACACTTATAAACTGCATTTAGTATAATTTGTATTTTATATATCAAATATCAATTCTTGGCATGATAATGACATGTAAGGTTTTAACTTATTTATTAGTAAAGATTAACGGCATATAATTTTATCTTTCAAAAACAAAACAAAAAAATTAATCAAAAGTGTCCAATTGAAATACATTATTAAAAATTGAATACGACTTCATTTAAATATCTAGATAAAATATTTAATACATTAAAAAATTCTCGGTCTAACTTGAACTAATCCCTTAATTGACAAAAAATTCCTACTAACCAGACAGAAAGTAAAAGACTAACATTGTATTAAGCCTTAAAAAATAAAAAGCACAAGGAAAAGGACTAAAAACTTTGATTTATCATTTGCGTGCATCTTTTTATAGTCTTGCATTATAAATAAAGAAGGGAGTCTTTAGTTGAGAGAAGAAAGAACTAATCAACTGAGAGGCAGTGAGGGAAAAACGTGAAAGGGAGAGGAGAACAAGCATTTTGGACTTCGGATTGAAAGGGTTCTTAGGCAATAAGAAAGACAAAGGCTTTGGAGAGGTAGCTTGCTTGATTTCGGTTCTTCGGTGGAGGTAGGTTATGGTTTATTTCTATGTGATAGATAAACTCTAAATAGCGATTGATATATATTGGATGATATTGTAAAGTCTCCTATTACTTGATTTTGTGGTTGTATATTATGATTGTGTGGTTTGTGGTTTGCCTAAAATATTGAGACTATTGAATTTTATTCTTGAAAACTCTCTTTTGAAATGATGCCTTGAATAAAGAAGGCTTGATGGAAGTAAAATGATTTGAAAAACAGTTTTAATAAATTAAATACATTTTGGATCGGAGTGTCACGTTCCGACACGGTATTTTTGGATCGGAGTGTCACGTTCCGACACGGTATTTTGGATCGGAGTGTCACGTTTCGACACGGTATTTTGGATCGGAGTGTCACGTTCCGACACGGTATTTTTGGATCGGAGTGTCACGTTCCGACACGATATATTTTGGATCGGAGTGTCACGTTCCGACACAGTATTTTTAAAAGAAAAGAATCTTAAATTATATTATTTTACTCAATTTCAAAGAAAAACTATTTTTCCCAAATAAGTATGGTGTGGAGGATTGAGTCCTCAAGGGTGTGCTTAATGTTGTGATTGATGGTGTACTTATTATGATGTTGTTTCCAATGGTTTATGTAATTGTTATTTGCTATCTGTTAAGTATTGTGGTTGACTGTATATTATTATTCGGTATATATTGTTTTCTATTTTGAGTTGGCCGATGATACCTACTCAGTACGTGTTCCTTGTACTGACCCCTACTTGTATGTTTCTTTCTTTGTTATTTGTGGAGTGCAGCAAGCGTACCGTCGTCTTCAACTCGATCGAAATTCTAGCCAGTCTTCATTACATTGGATTTCAGGGTGAGCTAACGCTTCTAGCTTGGACTGGATCTTCTTCTTCAAGTCTTGATGTCTTTGAATTTCGGACATGGACCATTTTCTTACTTATTTGTTTTCTTAAAAACTCTTAGACTTTGTAATTTGAAGATAGATGTTCTTGTGATGATGACTTCCAGATTTTGGGGATAATGAGTCTTAATTCTTCCGCACTATTTTCTGTTTATTATATTGAAATATTGGAGTTTAGATTTGTTGGTTCGCTCACCTAGTAGGATAAGAGTGGGTGCCACTCACGAGATCATTTTGGGGTCGTGACAAACTTGGTATCAGAGCCTTAGGTTCGTTGGTCTCATCACACAAGAACGAGTCTAGTAGAGTCTTAAGGAATGGTAGGGGGACGCCTTTACTTTTCTTTGAGAGGCTATAAGACTTTAGGAAAACTCCATTCTTTCATTCCTTCTTTCGTGCTATTACTTGGATCCAATTGGTATCTAGGTGATACAAATTGGTATTTGACCATCTTCATTCTATTTCGCAGATGGTTAGAACTAGAGCAACGTCTGCACCAACACCAACACCGGCAAGACAAGAAACGTCTGAGCTAGCCACTGGGGCGGTAGCTCAAAGAGGAGTGGTGGCGAAAGGCCGTGGGAGAGGTCGTGGGAGGACATCCTCTAAAGGAAGAGGACAAGCACCTAGCCCAACTAGTACTAGGGCGGTGACTCCCCCATCAACTGAGGAAGTGATAAGAGAGGGTGGGGAAGGGGAGAATGAACAAGTGCAGAACGAGGAACTGCCACCCCAACCTACCCCAGAGATGATCAATCAGGTTCTGGCTTATCTTAGCGGGTTATCTGATCGGGGCCATACACCTCCAGTGTTTCCTCCACCAGCACCTCAGACTCCGGAGGTACAACATGCGGCTACTATGGCTCCCCACATGGAGACATCATTGGAAGTAGGCACATTCCCTCGATTGACCACATGGTCTATAATGACAAGTGGTCAACATGAACTTTTGATTAAGTTCTTAAAGTTGAGACCTCCAGTCTTCAAGGGTGCTGAATCTGAGGATGCCTATGATTTTCTGGTTGATTGTCATGAGCTGCTACATAAGTGGACATAGTAGAACGATTCGGGGTTGAGTTTGTGACCTATTAGTTTCAGGGGGATGCCAAAATGTGGTGGCGGTCGTATGTTGAGTGTCAATCAGCACAGACACCACCCATGACTTGGGCATCATTTTCTAGCCTGTTTATGGAGAAGTATATACCCCGGACTGTAAGGGATAGGAGGAGAGATGAGTTCCTGAGCCTAGAGCAAGGACGGATGTCCGTTGCTGCTTATGAGGCCAAATTTTGTGCACTATCCAGGTATGCCACGCAGCTTTGCTTCAGTCCACAAGAGCGGATTCGCCGCTTTGTGAAAGGATTGAGGTCAGAATTACAGATCCCTGCCTTACAAGTAGCTGCTGTAGCAAAATCCTTTCAAGAAGTGGTTGATTTTGTGATAGAGGTAGAGGGGGTGAAGCCAAACAACTTCACCATGATGTCAACATTTAAGAAGTTCCGTAAGGAAGGTGAGTTTAAAAGTTCTTACTCCAGAGGGCAGAGTTCAGGAGGTTACCCAGCCCGTCCTATTCAGTCTTCAGTGCAGGCTTTAACTGGGGGTCCATCGCAGACCAGTCAACATTTTTCTGAGTTTGGAGGTTATCCCCAGACTTCGTCATTCTCACAGAGACCTATGCTAGACTCCAGAAATTGTTATGGATGTGGAGAGATTGGACATATTAAGAGAAATTGTCCAAAACAAAGTTACAGACCCCCAATAGTTAGAGGTAGAGGTGGTCATGGTAGAGGCCACCATTCTGGAGGACGTAGTGGCCAAGGTAATGGTGGTCACCAAATCAGTAGGGGTGGCGGGCAAGTTGGAACTACTGCAGCGCATCTTGGTAGGGGCAATGGACAGACAAGTGATATGGCTCATTGTTACGCTTTTCCCGGGCGGACTGAAGCGGAGGCATCTGATGCTGTTATCACAGGTACTCTTTTGGTCTGTGATTGCATGGCTTCAGTATTATTTGATCCTGGATCCACTTTTTCATATATATCTTCCTCATTTGCTGCTGGTCTTGAGTTAAGTTGTGATTTACTTGATATGCCTATTCGTGTCTCTACTCCTGTGGGTGAGTCTGTGATAGTTGAGAAGGTGTATAGGTTTTGCCTTGTGACTTTTGTGGGGAGTAACACTTACGTGGATTTGATCATTCTAGAAATAGTTGATTTTGATGTAATTCTGGGTATGACTTGGCTTTCTCCAAATTTTGCAATCTTAGATTGTAATGCTAAAACTGTGACATTGGCCAAGCCTGGGATAGACCCATTAGTGTGGGAGGGTGACTATATTTCTACCTCAGTTCGTATTATCTCTTTTCTTCATGCTAAGAGAATGGTTAGTAAAGGATGTTTAGCTTTCTTGGCACACCTCAGGGATGATACTACCCAACTACCTATAATTGAGTCGGTTTCAATAGTCTGTGAGTTTCTGGATGTGTTTCCTGCAGACCTTCCTGGTATGCCACCAGATAGGGATATCGACTTTGCATTGATCTGGAGCCGGGTACTCGACCCATTTCCATTCCCCCTTATAGAATGGCTCCAGCTTAGTTAAGGGAGCTAAAGGCCCAACTTCAGGAGCTGTTAGGTAAAGGTTTTATTAGGCCAAGTGCATCCCCTTGGGGTGCTCCGGTGTTATTTGTGAAGAAGAAGGATGGGAGTTTCCGGATGTGCATAGATTACCGGCAGTTAAACAAGGTAACTATTAAGAACAAGTATCCCATTCCTCGCATTGATGACTTGTTCGATCAGTTACAAGGTGCTTGTGTCTTCTCTAAGATTGACTTGAGATCCGGTTATCATCAATTGAAAATACGGGCAACGGATGTGCCAAAGACTGTTTTTCGAACTAGGTATGGGCATTACGAATTTGTGGTAATGTCTTTTGGTCTTACGAATGCCCCTGCTGCTTTTATGAGCTTGATGAACGGGATATTCAAGCCATATCTAGATCTCTTTGTGATCGTATTTATTGATGATATACTGATATACTCAAAGAGTAAGAAGGAACATGAGGAGCATTTGAGAATGGTGTTAGAGTTGTTGAGGAAGAAGAAGCTTTATGCCAAATTCTCCAAGTGTGAGTTTTGGCTAGATTCAGTGTCCTTCTTGGGGCACGTGGTTTCTAAGGATGGGGTGATGGTGGATCCATCTAAGATAGAAACGGTGAAGAATTGGGTAAGACCTACTAATGTGTCAGAAATAAGGAGTTTTGTTGGGTTAGCTAGCTACTACCGCCGATTCGTCAAGGGATTCTCTTCTATTGCTTCCCAATTGACGAACTTGAATAAGCAGAATGTTCCATTTGTATGGTCAGATGAATGTGAGGAAAGCTTTCAGAAGCTTAAGACCTTGTTGACTACCGCACCAATTCTTACCTTGCCAGTAGAGGGTAAGAACTTCATTGTTTATTGTGATGCATCCTATTCTGGTTTGGGTGCAGTGCTAATGCAAGAGAAAAATGTGATTGCCTATGCTTCGAGGCAACTAAAGGTGCATGAACGTAACTATCTGACCCATGATTTGGAGTTGGTCGCGGTAGTATTTGCACTAAAGCAATGGAGACACTACTTGTATGGGGTTAAGTGTGAGGTCTATACGGACCATCGTAGCCTACAGTATGTTTTCACTCAGAAAGACTTGAATTTGAGACAGAGAAGATGGATGGAACTACTCAAGGACTACGACATCACCATCTTATACCATCCGGGAAAAGCTAATGTTGTGGCAGATGCTTTGAGTAGAAAGGCGGGAAGCATGGGAAGTCTAGCTCATTTGCAAGTCTCTAGACGCCCGTTGGCTAGGGAAATCCAAAATTTAGCTAATGACTTTATGAGGCTAGAAGTAAATGAGAAGGGAGGATTTTTGGCTTGTGTAGAGGCGAGATCTTCTTTTCTTGACAAGATTAAGGAGAAACAGTTGGATGATGAGAAGCTAAGGCGAATTCGGGATATGGTGTTGCGAGGAGAGGCCAAAGAAGCAATGATCGATGAGGAAGGTGTTTTGAGGATCAAGGGAAGAGTATGTGTGCCTAGTGTTGATGACTTGATCCACACTATTCTTACAGAGGCTCATAGTTCCGGTTATTCTATACATCCTGGTGCAACCAAGATGTACCGTGACTTAAAGCAACACTTTTGGTGGAAAAGAATGAAGCGTGATATTGTAGATTTCGTAGCCAAATGTCCAAATTGCCAACAAGTAAAGTATGAACATCAGAGGCCCGGAGGAACACTTCAAAGAATGCCCATTCCTGAATGGAAGTGGGAGAGAATTGCAATGGACTTCGTGGTTGGTCTTCCAAAGACATTAGGGAAGTTTGATTCTATTTGGGTGATTGTGGACATATTAACTAAGTCTGCTCACTTCATTCCGGTCAAGGTGACCTACAATGCAGAGAAGTTGGCTAAAATCTACATCTCAGAGATCGTTCGATTACATGGGGTTCCACTCTCCATCATATCAGATAGAGGTACGCAGTTTACTTCTAAGTTTTGGAGAACATTGCATGCTGAATTAGGTACTAGATTGGACCTTAGTACTGCATTTCATCCTCAGACCGATGGTCAGTCTGAGCGAACGATTCAAGTGTTGGAGGATATGCTCCGAGCGTGTGTGATAGAATTTGGTGGCCATTGGGATAACTTCTTACCCTTGGCGGAGTTTTCATACAATAATAGCTATCACTCCAGCATTGATATGGCTCCATTTGAAGCACTGTATGGGAGGAGATGTAGGTCTCCCATTGGTTGGTTTGATGCGTTTGAGGTCAGACCTTGGGGTACGGATCTATTGAGGGATTCATTGGAAAAGGTGAAAGCTATTCAAGAAAAGCTTTAGCGGCTCAAAGTAGACAAAAGGAATATGCGGATCGAAAGGTTAGAGACTTAGAGTTCATGGAAGGTGAACAAGTCTTGTTGAAAGTTTCGCCCATGAAAGGGGTGATGCGGTTTGGAAAAAGGGGTAAGCTAAGTCCAAGGTATATTGGACCATTTGAGGTACTTAAGCGAGTAGGGGAGGTGGCTTATGAATTAACTTTGCCTCCAGGGCTCTCCGGAGTGCATCCGGTATTTCACGTGTCCATGTTGAAAAGGTATCATGGGGATGGAAATTACATCATTCGTTGGGATTCGGTTCTGCTCGATGAGAATTTGACTTATGAAGAGGAGCCTGTTGCCATTCTAGATAGAGAAGTCCGCAAGTTGAGATCAAGGGAAATTGCATCCATCAAAGTTCAATGGAAGAATCGACCGGTTGAAGAGGCCACTTGGGAGAAGGAGGCTGATATGCAAGAAAAATATCCGCAGCTGTTCACAGAGTCAGGTACTCCTTTTTCATCCTTGTTTTTCTTCTTTTGATCGTTCGAGGACGAACGATGGGTAAATTGGTATCTATTGTAACGACCTGTTTAGTCGTTTTGAGCAGCAGATTTTATTTCTGGGAAAAACTGTCTTGGTCGACGGATCCCACGACCGACCGTCATGGGCACGACGAACCGTCGAGGGTGTCTCGTTCCAAAACACTTAGAATTTTGAAATTTGAGTGCTGAAATCGAGTCTCTGAACTACGTGACGGACCTGCAGGACGGACCGTCACAGGTGCGACGGACCGTCACACGCAGCGTGACCCTACCCAATGTCAGCTTCCACTAATTATTTTAGTGGATGTTTTTGGTTATTATATATGTATTTAGTGGAGTAACTTTTATAATGGGGTTAGTGGGAGTTAATGGAGGTAACTTTAGGCTAATGGAGGATTTCTTTTACAATTTTTTATTTATAGTCTTGCATTATAAATAATTTTAGTGGATGTTTTTGGTTATTATATATGTATTTAGTGGAGTAACTTTTATAATGGGGTTAGTGGGAGTTAATGGAGGTAACTTTAGGCTAATGGAGGATTTCTTTTACAATTTTTTATTTATAGTCTTGCATTATAAATAATTTTAGTGGATGTTTTTGGTTATTATATATGTATTTAGTGGAGTAACTTTTATAATGGGGTTAGTGGGAGTTAATGGAGGTAACTTTAGGCTAATGGAGGATTTCTTTTACAATTTTTTATTTATAGTCTTGCATTATAAATAAAGAAGGGAGTCTTTAGTTGAGAGAAGAAAGAACTAATCAACTGAGAGGCAGTGAGGGAAAAACGTGAAAGGGAGAGGAGAACAAGCATTTTGGACTTCGGATTGAAAGGGTTCTTAGGCAATAAGAAAGACAAAGGCTTTGGAGAGGTAGCTTGCTTGATTTCGGTTCTTCGGTGGAGGTAGGTTATTGCCTAAGAACCCTTTCAATCCGAAGTCCAAAATGCTTGTTCTCCTCTCCCTTTCACGTTTTTCCCTCACTGCCTCTCAGTTGATTAGTTCTTTCTTCTCTCAACTAAAGACTCCCTTCTTTATTTATAATGCAAGACTATAAATAAAAAATTGTAAAAGAAATCCTCCATTAGCCTAAAGTTACCTCCATTAACTCCCACTAACCCCATTATAAAAGTTACTCCACTAAATACATATATAATAACCAAAAACATCCAATAAAATTATTTATAATGCAAGACTATAAATAAAAAATTGTAAAAGAAATCCTCCATTAGCCTAAAGTTACCTCCATTAACTCCCACTAACCCCATTATAAAAGTTACTCCACTAAATACATATATAATAACCAAAAACATCCACTAAAATTATTTATAATGCAAGACTATAAATAAAAAATTGTAAAAGAAATCCTCCATTAGCCTAAAGTTACCTCCATTAACTCCCACTAACCCCATTATAAAAGTTACTCCACTAAATACATATATAATAACCAAAAACATCCACTAAAATAATTAGTGGAAGCTGACATTGGGTAGGGTCACGCTGCGTGTGACGGTCCGTCGCACCTGTGACGGTCCGTCCTGCAGGTCCGTCACGTAGTTCAGAGACTCGATTTCAGCACTCAAATTTCAGAATTCTAAGTGTTTTGGAACGAGACACCCTCGACGGTTCGTCGTGCCCATGACGGTCGGTCGTGGGATCCGTCGACCAAGACAGTTTTTCCCAGAAATAAAATCTGCTGCTCAAAACGACTAACAGGTCGTTACAATAGATACCAATTTACCCATCGTTCGTCCTCGAACGATCAAAAGAAGAAAAACAAGGATGAAAAAGGAGTACCTGACTCTGTGAACAGCTGCGGATATTTTTCTTGCATATCAGCCTCCTTCTCCCAAGTGGCCTCTTCAACCGGTCGATTCTTCCATTGAACTTTGATGGATGCAATTTCCCTTGATCTCAACTTGCGGACTTCTCTATCTAGAATGGCAACAGGCTCCTCTTCATAAGTCAAATTCTCATCGAGCAGAACCGAATCCCAACGAATGATGTAATTTCCATCCCGATGATACCTTTTCAACATGGACACGTGAAATACCGGATGCACTCCGGACAGCCCTGGAGGCAAAGTTAATTCATAAGCCACCTCCCCTACTCGCTTAAGTACCTCAAATGGTCCAATATACCTTGAACTTAGCTTACCCCTTTTTCCAAACCGCATCACCCCTTTCATGGGCGAAACTTTCAACAAGACTTGTTCACCTTCCATGAACTCTAAGTCTCTAACCTTTCGATCCGCATATTCCTTTTGTCTACTTTGAGCCGCTAAAAGCTTTTCTTGAATAGCTTTCACCTTTTCCAATGAATCCCTCAATAGATCCGTACCCCAAGGTCTGACCTCAAACGCATCAAACCAACCAATGGGAGACCTACATCTCCTCCCATACAGTGCTTCAAATGGAGCCATATCAATGCTGGAGTGATAGCTATTATTGTATGAAAACTCCGCCAAGGGTAAGAAGTTATCCCAATGGCCACCAAATTCTATCACACACGCTCGGAGCATATCCTCCAACACTTGAATCGTTCGCTCAGACTGACCATCGGTCTGAGGATGAAATGCAGTACTAAGGTCCAATCTAGTACCTAATTCAGCATGCAATGTTCTCCAAAACTTAGAAGTAAACTGCGTACCTCTATCTGATATGATGGAGAGTGGAACCCCATGTAATCGAACGATCTCTGAGATGTAGATTTTAGCCAACTTCTCTGCATTGTAGGTCACCTTGACCGGAATGAAGTGAGCAGACTTAGTTAATATGTCCACAATCACCCAAATAGAATCAAACTTCCCCAATGTCTTTGGAAGACCAACCACGAAGTCCATTGCAATTCTCTCCCACTTCCATTCAGGAATGGGCATTCTTTGAAGTGTTCCTCCGGGCCTCTGATGTTCATACTTTACTTGTTGGCAATTTGGACATTTGGCTACGAAATCTACAATATCACGCTTCATTCTTTTCCACCAAAAGTGTTGCTTTAAGTCACGGTACATCTTGGTTGCACCAGGATGTATAGAATAACCGGAACTATGAGCCTCTGTAAGAATAGTGTGGATCAAGTCATCAACACTAGGCACACATACTCTTCCCTTGATCCTCAAAACACCTTCCTCATCGATCATTGCTTCTTTGGCCTCTCCTCGCAACACCATATCCCGAATTCGCCTTAGCTTCTCATCATCCAACTGTTTCTCCTTAATCTTGTCAAGAAAAGAAGATCTCGCCTCTACACAAGCCAAAAATCCTCCCTTCTCATTTACTTCTAGCCTCATAAAGTCATTAGCTAAATTTTGGATTTCCCTAGCCAACGGGCGTCTAGAGACTTGCAAATGAGCTAGACTTCCCATGCTTCCCGCCTTTCTACTCAAAGCATCTGCCACAACATTAGCTTTTCCCGGATGGTATAAGATGGTGATGTCGTAGTCCTTGAGTAGTTCCATCCATCTTCTCTGTCTCAAATTCAAGTCTTTCTGAGTGAAAACATACTGTAGGCTACGATGGTCCGTATAGACCTCACACTTAACCCCATACAAGTAGTGTCTCCATTGCTTTAGTGCAAATACTACCGCGACCAACTCCAAATCATGGGTCGGATAGTTACGTTCATGCACCTTTAGTTGCCTCGAAGCATAGGCAATCACATTTTTCTCTTGCATTAGCACTGCACCCAAACCAGAATAGGATGCATCACAATAAACAATGAAGTTCTTACCCTCTACTGGCAAGGTAAGAATTGGTGCGGTAGTCAACAAGGTCTTAAGCTTCTGAAAGCTTTCCTCACATTCATCTGACCATACAAATGGAACATTCTGCTTATTCAAGTTCGTCAATTGGGAAGCAATAGAAGAGAATCCCTTGACGAATCGGCGGTAGTAGCTAGCTAACCCAACAAAACTCCTTATTTCTGACACATTAGTAGGTCTTACCCAATTCTTCACCGTTTCTATCTTAGATGGATCCACCATCACCCCATCCTTAGAAACCACGTGCCCCAAGAAGGACACTGAATCTAGCCAAAACTCACACTTGGAGAATTTGGCATAAAGCTTCTTCTTCCTCAACAACTCTAACACCATTCTCAAATGCTCCTCATGTTCCTTCTTACTCTTTGAGTATATCAGTATATCATCAATAAATACGATCACAAAGAGATCTAGATATGGCTTGAATATCCCGTTCATCAAGCTCATAAACCATAACCTACCTCCACCGAAGAACCGAAATCAAGCAAGCTACCTCTCCAAAGCCTTTGTCTTTCTTATTGCCTAAGAACCCTTTCAATCCGAAGTCCAAAATGCTTGTTCTCCTCTCCCTTTCACGTTTTTCCCTCACTGTCTCTCAGTTGATTAGTTCTTTATTCTCTCAACTAAAGACTCCCTTCTTTATTTATAATGCAAGACTATAAATAAAAAATTGTAAAAGAAATCCTCCATTAGCCTAAAGTTACCTCCATTAACTCCCACTAACCCCATTATAAAAGTTACTCCACTAAATACATATATAATAACCAAAAACATCCACTAAAATTATTTATAATGCAAGACTATAAATAAAAAATTGTAAAGAAATCCTCCATTAGCCTAAAGTTACCTCCATTAACTCCCACTAACCCCATTATAAAAGTTACTCCACTAAATACATATATAATAACCAAAAACATCCACTAAAATTATTTATAATGCAAGACTATAAATAAAAAATTGTAAAAGAAATCCTCCATTAGCCTAAAGTTACCTCCATTAACTCCCACTAACCCCATTATAAAAGTTACTCCACTAAATACATATATAATAACCAAAAACATCCACTAAAATAATTAGTGGAAGCTGACATTGGGTAGGGTCACGCTGCGTGTGACGGTCCGTCGCACCTGTGACGGTCCGTCCTGCAGGTCCGTCACGTAGTTCAGAGACTCGATTTCAGCACTCAAATTTCAGAATTCTAAGTGTTTTGGAACGAGACACCCTCGACGGTTCGTCGTGCCCATGACGGTCCGTCGTGGGATCCGTCGACCAAGACAGTTTTTCCCAGAAATAAAATCTGCTGCTCAAAACGACTAAACAGGTCGTTACACAAAGGTGTTTTTAATTAGGACCATTTTTCAAAAGCTTATTATTATTATTATGAATAATGGACATTAAGGCAAGATAATATTCACCATTTAGCATAACAGGTTGCCACAAGAAGGAGGTTTAATTTGTTCGATGTTTGATATTTTTATTAGGGTCAACTAAAATTGAATTCGTATCGAAAAGTCTTCTCGATGAAATTATCATAATCTTTTTTTGATACATCCCTATTATCTCAAATTTTGAATTGAACTAATCCATTGATACAAAATAGTGCATCGGAAAAAAATCAAGTTATTTAGGCTCATGACGTTTTAGAGTCTATGAAAATAGTATATGATTAAAATTTATTCATGGCGATTCTAAAAATTATATCACAATTAAAAAATAAAATCTCTACAAAAGTATTATAAGAGGTCACTATTCGAAAGTGGACATTCAACTCAATGCATGGTCCATAGCACCAAATTTTGTATTTTTTGTCGATTCAATTATTTTACGTGGTTAATTAATCGAGATTTTACGAATATGCACAAAAATTATTTAAAAATCTAAAACGTGAGCATCAAATAGGAATAGTGTATAAATCATGTGTTTACATGCTTAACTATATGCGTTTAAACATGAATTTTTTTCATTTTTTTTCAAGGTTAAACTTCGAAAAATATGTTTAGCCATAAAATTCTGAATCTCTAACTTCAGGATTATCAAAAATATGAAAAACAAAAAAGTGTTTTTTTTTCTTCACTTCAAATTACTCTTAAAAAGTAAAATAATAATAATAATAATAAATCACTTCAAATTGTATTTCTGGTCAAAGATTTTTTTTCACTGTGAAAACAAAAGGTCAAAAAGTATTTTTTTCAAATGAAATTTACCAACAAATTGCTTTTCTCGTGTTTGGATGATCATACGATTTATCAGCTGGTCCACCTAATACTACTTTACACCATGCGTAGTGCCCACTACAGTAATGCTTTCTTACATTATGTTCATTGCAATTTGCATGCCTATGGAGGAGACCTTTTTTTTTTACGGAGGAAAATCCGCAAGTCGCTATCTTTTAAGTATGTATCGGGTAAAATTTCGCTACTATAATAGCTCGAAATCTACATAGGAGGGGTAATCGCACTAGGCAAGTCCTATCAGGAGCGGCTCAGCATAATTGGGGGTCTAAATTGCAATTTTAATTCGCGGCCTAATATATATATATATACACACTTTATATACGTGTTTATTCAAAAATATTTTTTACACTATTAAGATGGAAATTATTAGTACTTAATATTGTTTTTTCAGTTATTAGTTTTAGGTAAGATTTTATCAATTCAACATTGAAAAAACATCCTTTTAAGTGAGGCAATATTTATATGTATTATTAACATAATACTATAAGTAATAAGTTGATAAATATTAAATAAAGATACGAGTAAGAACCATAGAATTTGACTCAAGAAGTTGATAACTTGATATACCTCATTTTAATATGCTTATATTCTAGTAATCTATGAAACTAAAATTTAAAAAGAAATAAAAAATTTTGTAATTCACTTTTTCTAATATTTTTCACTGTTAATTCTTATTTTTAACAAAATTGCGAAAGATGTTATTTTTACCTTCCTTTGGTTTAATAAAGTACTAATTATTTTCTTGAGTTGGTTGGTTTACATAGGTGTGATCTTATTATGGGTATATACAAATTTCTACAGTATATCATATATCATATATATTAGGGATAATGCCCAAGTACCCTCTCAACCTATGTCCAAAATCCCAGAGACACACTTATACTATACTAAGGTCCTATTAACCCCCTGAATTTATTTTATAAGTAGTTTTCTACCCCTTTTAAGTCTACGTGGCACTAGTTTGAAAAAAAAAAGTCAACCATCATTGGATTCACAAGATAGTGCCACGTAGGCCGAAAAGGGGCAGAAAATTATTTTAAAAATAAGTTTAGGGGGGTAATAGGACCTTAGTATAGTATAAGTGTGTCTCTGAGATTTCGAGCATAGGTTGAGGGGGTACTTGTGCAATTATCCCTATATATTATTATTAGTAGGAAACTTCTAACTTAAAAATTAAATTATCATTCTATCCTTATTTTATTTTTAAACTAAATTAAATATTAATATATAATTAATTTAATATTAACTAATAATTTTATTTAAATTCATGCATCTAGATATAAGAGTTCAAATTCTTTGAAAAACCGTTACAATGAAGAGGAAAGACCAAAAAGTTGTATTTTCCTTAATAAATGTGTATATCAATTCTTCTTTATCAAAAATCAATTTAATTTTGGGGACTTGTGTCAATGACTTTCTTATCACCATTTGTTGTTAATAGAAAAAATATATATTTAGGAAGTAGCAAAGACACCAAAGGTTATTTCTTTCGTATTGAATCTTTATGTTTTTTTCCTTTTTATTACTTTGATTGTTTAATCTTGAATTTTTTTTATTGTTTTGCAATTTTTTTTGTATTTTAATATATTTTTTTCAAGATTTTTTATCTTGTTTTCATCAAATTGTGCTAATAATTTGTAATAGAATTTGTCTGTATTGTTTAATTTTGTGAGGTTCTTAAGTGCTATCTGATTTTGATTCTTCATTCTTAATGTTTAGTGATTTTACCCTATGCTAATTAAAAAAAGTTATAAAACATTTAATTAATAAAACATCAAATAGTATATATATATATATATATATATATATATATATATATATATATATATATATATATATATATATATATATAAAATACCATTTTGTCTATCAAATATTGAAGGTTTATTTTGCACTTCAAGCTTTCATTATTTCTAGAACATTTTTGTGTAATATATACATACATTCTACAAAGAATTTAAAAAATCTCAAAACAAATTTCATAGAATTAAGAAAACGTAGTAAACGAGAAGAAAAAAAAATGATAGTAATTTAGATGGCTATAAATATAAAACATGTTCATATGGGCTCTTAATAATGTTTAAAATAGGGCTTTCTTAACAAATAAATAAATAAATAAAAAATTAATCCTTCATAAATTATTACTGCATTAACTAAACTTACGTTAGCTAACCTCCATGTCTATAATCTGGAGAATTGAAAAGGTCAATAAGTAATTAAAATTCAAAAAAAAAAAAAAGTATAAAAAAGGGATAAAGGGTTTACATTTGAATATTTTTTAGCAATTTTTCTGTAATTTAATCATTTTGGTTTTCTTCTTTGTTATGCAGGAAAAAAAAACAGTTAGGGAAGCATGCACAACCATTAGAAGTTGGAATAAGAATTGCGCGTGATAAATTTCCTTCTTAGAGCGAAACACATTCATACAATATTTATTGATTTGAAGATATACAATATTTATAAAATTATGAGTCTTTACTATATTAGCAAATAGTATCTTTATTTTAAAAATTCAGATATTCTCCTTGTACGTTTCATTTTTTTTTAGTTCTTTGTATGTCAAAACTACCCGTCATTACCAAATCAAAAAACATTATACATATAGCAAACAGATTGTTTCTACTTTAGTTATGCAAAGAGAATATGATGTCTCTTTCATTATCTCTTTCATTATCTTCTTAATTAGAAACTATATGTTATTTCTCGAAGAAGTGTCAAAAACTTCAATAGAAAGATTTGCAAGGTTATGTTGGAAATTTCAAGATCACGGCCATATATATATATATATATATATATATATATATATATATATATATATATATATGCATTATTTATTCGAAATAACACAATTGTGATTCATTTTATTGTTTTTTAAGAAGAAAATGGTAAAGAAAATGCAATAGAGAACAATGATTTATTTGGAAGAGTTAAGAAATAAAATTATGGTTTTTTAAAAAAATTATAGTCGTTAACATGAAATAAATGTGCAACGCATGTCAAGATTTTTGATGTTGCTACACTGCGGCACAAACTTGCCTCATGTTAGAAAAAGGACTGCTAATACCGATAACAAAATTTTTGAACAATTTTATCATGTCAAGGTTAATTAATGTAACTCTTTTTTTGGATAGTACGTCTTAAACATCAGATTTCGTTTACAACAATATTCAAACTAAACAACTGACTTGGTTTATAATAAGAATCAAACTCTGTGATGTGTGTCTACCACACATTCCGCATTGCAGTACCTTTGACATTAACCCACAGACCTAATGGCTACTTCAAGCTTAGTACTAAAAGAGGGATCAAAGTCCCTGGTCACAGAACCAACAATCAATACATCAAATTACAAGAAGAATTTCATTGGATGGGGCAAGTTCAAGTCTATGATAATTTTCTTTTCTTAAGTAAGGTAAAGAAAATGAACTAAAAGTAAAACGTCTAACTAGGAAAAGACTGGAACACACCAGAACATTGTATCAGACAAACAAGGTACTTATTAATAAAATCATAAAAAAGTTACTGAATTTGATTTTTCCAGAAGAGGAGGGGAGTACGGCATCTCAAACTTCATTCTTCATAAACCACTCCACATATGCCTGTCAAGAGAATAATAAGTAGAAGTTAACATCTAAAAAAACTAGGCTAGATCAAAAGCAAGAATTGTTCATTTGTGCTTGGTAATTTTAGGCAACTCACCTCTACAAGTTTGGTAATTTTAGGCTTTGAACGAGACAAATATTCCTCTATATCCTCTTGCGTCTTAGCGACTTGTTCTCCTTGAATTGAACCAATTACCTTATCAACCACCTTCTTAACAATTGTTTTGTGAATTTCTCTACTCATCTTACCTTCTTTCCAAATGGGTTTTAGGATCTCCTTCACAAACTCTATCAGAGCATTTTTGAATAATCGCATCACCTTTTCGTTGTTGTTACCGCTTCCCTCCTCAACCTTTCCATGCAGATTCATAGCTCCTGGATGATCATTTTCTTCCACATTCTTCGACTCCTCGAGAGCTAATTTATCCTTTTCATCGACATCAACTAATTCATTCTTCTGCTTCTTTACTTCATCAATTTGATCGTTGTTTCCAAGTTCAGGATCAACAGTAGATGTTTGATTCATTTGGTCCATGGAAACCTTCTTACTATCTCCATATAAATAGAATGAATTGTCAGGGGGCAACTTAATGTTGCCAGATGTATTCATCTCTAAGCCATCTGTAGGATGATAGTTATCTGGAACCCTCATCTCAGGAATTGTTTGACCACGTAGAGCATGAACAAGTGCAGAAATGGGATTTGAAGGTAGCATTCCAGAAGAACCACAAGGATTTAAGACACTTTGTTGTTGGGTTTCTCGTTGTCCTTCCTCTAATTTCTTTGTCATAGATGCTGGAGAGGTTTCGATTTGATGTACTTGCTCACCAGTAACAGTAAGATATTGTGGGACTTTGAAATCCAGCATCTCTGGTGTGCCAAGAGCTTCTATCTTATTATGGCCAGTTGATGGGATAGGTAAGAACACATTCTCTTCTTGGTGTGTTTCATTCAAAACTGCAGAATGTTCAGAGCTCATACCAAAACCTGTTCCACTGAAGCTCTGCCCAGGTAAACGGACATGATGAACACCATCTCTGTCATTCATAAATTCATTTACTGCATTAGAGCCAAGTGTTCTTGCAATGTTCTCTTTTGTCAATCCATGTGGTTGTACAAAAGATTCAGCAGATCCATAAGACTGAGTGGTTATGGTAGATAGAACGATCTCTGAAGCTTCTTGATTTGAACTATGTCCAAGGACATGAGTTGAAGCTCTCTCCAGATTTAGATCAGAAGCTTGGGAAATAAGATGAAGATCTTGAGCATTAGCAAAGCTCTGTGTAACAGAAGATTCTGTAATGTTCAAAGCATTAAGATGACTAGCAGAACCCCTATGTGGAGAAACACCTCTCTCTGTGTCAGAATTGATAAATTGTGGTTCTATTTCCCAGGCTTTATTCTTATTTTCGAAATGATGGTCAGGTTTTTCATTGGTCCCGTCCGTAAGAACTATGATAGCACTATCTGTTCTCACAACACTTTCATCCCACCCACTAGCCTTTACAAGTTCCGAGGGTCTTGTTTCATTATCCCACTTTGGACCATCTAACCAGATATTTGTGCCATCAAACCTATGGTCACTATTGTCATTTGAGGGCCTAATTTCATGATTTCTCGATGTGGCATCATGAGAGAATTTGCAATTATCCTTATAGCACTTTCCCACTGCAAAGTACTCACAAAGTGATTTCCCGGTTCTGGTTGCTTGATTGCCTTGAACATAAATAGATGATTCACTCTGAGTGCCCTTCTCATAGTTATCACCTGCGGGACTATCATGAGAAAATCTGCATGATGCACCCCAGCGACAGTCGCCTTTCACAAAATTCCTGCAAGTAATTCTACCTCTACTCCGGTTTCTATGCAGCTCATCCTCCAAATTATGCAAATAAGGAAGCTTGTCCCTTGATTGGTACCCAGGACCTTCACTATCATTATACCTTGAGCTATGCCCACGCTCAGGTCGACTACCTAATCTTTCTGACAAGCTTTCCTCTAAATTACCTCCATCCCTATGAATGGCAGCATCTGGATGAACGAACCAGCATTGACTGCCTCTCCTACAATTCCCTACTGCAAAATTTCTACATACCTGGGAATATATATGAAGGCCAGTTCTTCTATCAGCTGATGCATATGGATCACGTTTAGAATTATGAGGACTACGACTCCTATTCTGAATTCTCATACTACCCCTGTCCCGGCTCCTGCTTCTGCTCCTGGTCCTAAACTTGTCCCGTCCCCTGCTGCGACTCCTGCTCCTACCTTCTCCCCTTCCCCGGCTCCTGCTCCTGGATCTGCCGACGTATCTATCAAATGAAAAACAAACAAACCACAACATATTAGTAGAGGTGTGATCAACCATGTTTTCTAGCCCTATTCCCTCGTACCCTTCCCCCTCAAACCGAAGGGGAGATCAGGCAAAAGAGAGAGAACACAAAAAAATGATGGAAAATGAAATAAACTTTGGAGCAAGTAAAACTGAAATATAAAAGAAGGTAAAGTAGTGTTTTCCCACTAGCCAGAGCTTCTTTCCTTGCAAATTGTGATACACAAAATGCATCTGAAAACCCAAGTAACAACCTTACTTGGGAGCTAATAGGTTTTACAAATAAGGAATCAATTATCTTTTGATAATGATGAGTATGATGCATCATTAAACCAAATATTGTAAACAGACCTGCGAGATTGGGCCCGACCATTATCTGGAGAGTGGCTATTTCTTTGCCTTTCAAAAGCTGGAGACATGCTCTTGTAATGATAGTTATCCTTCCTAAAATCTTCAGTTCCTGTAACATTGTCCCCAGATAACCAACCAGATCTACTTTTGGACTGCCATGAATTATCAGCTTTTGGAGGTCCCCATTCCTCATATTTCGGACTATTTGGACTCTCTTCTTCAGCATCCCACAAAGACTTTCGCTCTTTTGCATTTTCACCCATAATGGCCCTTGATAGAAAATATCACAAATATTTAAATTCTTAACTTGAAAAGTATAGACATAATTTTACTATTTCAGTGAATCAAATAGCCTCAAGCTGGTATTGATCAATTGATTAATTTATTGGGAATAACAAACATGTAGAGCAAAGAGTACTGGAATGACACACTAACACAGTCAGTCTGATGCAGTAGCGACCTCTTGATTGATCTCTCAACCAAGACAAGTCTATGCCAAGAATCAGAAATTGCACTCAAGAGTAATTAGATCATATTGATTTGAGTCTAGTTGCTAGAAGTATTAGTTTTCTTTAATACTCAAGTTACCGTTCTCCATAGAAAAGTGTTTCTACAAAACAACAGGTTTGTTAAACACAGACTAAGCAATACAAATTAGTATTAGTTTATATTGGTAGCTATGCAATAATTTTTTTTACAACCTAGAAAAAACTCTAGATCTAACCATTTTACAAGATTTGAGCTAAATCAGCTAAATTCACATACACGAGCTTGAATCACCCAAAACCCACAAGATAAAAGCAAAAAAAAAGACAAAAAATGAGTCACAAAATGATACAAGATTTGTTGCCCTAATTCGATTTTTCATGTTAACATACAGAACACAACAGAACAAATCAATTTAAAAAAAAACCCTAATTCACAAACACAAAAAGAGAAAAAGAGAGTGAGGAGAAAAGGGTACTGACCTTTGACAACAAAGATGAAGATAAAATCCCTCAAAAGTGGAGAGTGAAAGATAAAATCCCTCAAAAATGGAGAGTGAAGGTGAGAATTTGAGAGAATTGTAGAAGAAAAAGATTATTTGAAGGAGTTTGCCTAGGGCCTATAAGTCTTCACAGCCTCTCTACACACACGAACTACTGAGTGTGTAAAAGAGAGGTATTAGCTAAATTATAGTCACTTTAGGGGTATTTTGGTTATTTTTTCCACCTTACACAATCTATAAATCTATCACAGATTATTGATATAATTATACATATACTCTCTGTTGACACCTAATTTTGACCCCCCCCCTCTCCAGATAGGATTTATTTTTCAATTTTTTTTAAATTTCAGAGGATTTAAAATAATTAGTAAAATTTAATATATTTCTAGAGCGTCACTTTTTAAACATCTCTCGTTTGTTTTACCTATTTTTTAGTAATATTCCTGTTTTATAAGGTCGTATATAGTTAGTGTTTTATAAGTATTTAGAAAGTCGTCTCAAAACTTTCTTAAAATGTGGTCTAGAGTAGTGTTACAATTAATTTATTTCATCGTGTTGAAATCATTTAATCTATATTCAAGCTAAGGCGTTTATTTCGTCATAATTTGGAAGCTCGTAAATTAATTTTTGTTAATTTGTCCTTTAACCAAGTTTTTTTTATGGTCAATTTTGTTGGGCTAAATTCAATTTCCGTTCAGCAACACCTTTTTTTTGAATTCTCAAGCCCAAATTCCTACACAATTGCTCCGCCCTCTTACGTTTAGTCCCAACCCAGTTCATTTACCTTAATCCAACCCAAATTTCCTTTTCCTCTTTCAGAAAAAAAAAAGATAAATAATTAAGAGCTGGAGGGTCAAAAATTTTTCCCAAAAAACGTTAAAAGAGTGGCTCCAGCGATAACCCAGTAGCCACGTGATATACCGTGGTTTCACGGTATAATTAATGCTTTTTCCTTAAGTTTAGTGTGTCTGAAAGCCTTTTTGTGCTAATTTTGATATAAGTTTCTCTTTGTTTTGCAGGAAATCTGTCCAAAGCTGAATGCGGAGATTTTGAGCGAAAATTGCAGAAGAGACCACCTACGGAGCTTATGACGGTCTGTCGTGCTTGTGACGGTCCGTAGGTGGCAGCGTAGAGAAGCTGCTGATGGAAGATGGGGAAGTCTGACCAAGTGTGGGATTACGAAGCTTGTGACGGTCCGTCATGGCCATGACGGTCCGTCCTGCAGGTCCGTCGTGAAGATCAGAGAAGTGATCCCAGTACCAAGATTCCAAGAGTTGAAGTATTTTGAAACGAAGACCCTCGACGGATCGTCGTGTCTATGACGGTCCGTCACACTTGCCGTCGAGGGGAATGAAGAAAGCAGCAGAAGAAATTGGACAAGTATGGGACGACGGAGTCCATGACGGTCCGTCGCGACCACGACGGTCCGTCGCGTGGTCCGTCGACCCAGCCGCGTTTTGGCAGATTTCCATAAATTAGAATCCTTGTTTAATTAGGTTTTTATTTTTTATAAATAGCTCGAAAAACCTCGTTTTTGAGGTTAGACTCTTTGATTATCAAATTCCATATAGTTAGACTTTGTGAGATTAGACTTTGTGTAATAGTGTTTGATTTTTGGAGATTCTTACAAGTGATTTTTGGTGATTAATCAAGCAAATTTTCGGACTTTATTCTTTCTCATTGAAGTAAGTACATGAATTCTGATTTAACATATTTGAATATTGTGTTTATGGCTATGAGTAACTAAACTCCATAACTAGGGTTGTGGGAACCATAGGCAAATAATGAGATAAACCCTAGCTTAAATAACAATTCTAGAATAGTGTCTTGCATGTATTAATAATTCTTTCGCTTAGAAGTCTTTTTAACGGATGATCAACGTTAGAACTCGCCTTAATGCTACTTGCCGGACCAAGGAGGTAGATAATAGGAAAAGAATTATTAACATAGATTTAGTGTATACTATCTAATAGGCTAGTATTGATTGGTATGAGGTAATAACTTAGTCAAATATCGAATACGATGCTTAATATGAGTTAAAGATAAGGGTTAGGAAAGCAACACACGTAGCCGGACCAAGGTGCGGAGTGAGATTTTCTAGATGCCGGACCAAGGATTTAGAAATACATAACTTATCACTTTGCATGCAAGACACTAGGAAAGAATTGTTATAGTTAGAATTGTCAAGTTACGAACCTGTGGGGAACACGTAAACCCTAGTTACTTTAATTCATTGATTAAAACCCAAAAATCTCTTTCAATTACATTAGTTATTTTTACTCATTAGGTAATACAAACCCCCTTTTTATATTTTTACTTTCCAAGAAAGTTATCGACCAAACGATAGTAATACTAGGTTAAAGTTAAGTCTAGACTATTTTCCTCGTGGGAACGATCCCAACCTCACTAGTTGGGTTATTTACTTGACACGACCGCTTTACTTCTCATTTGAGAAGTAAGTTTGAGCGTATCAAATTTTGGCGCCGCTGCCGGGGAATTTAGCTTTTAGATTAACTTGAACTTATTACTATAGTTTAGTTGATATTTTCTTGATTTTACTTTGTTTTATTGTTTTTGATTTCCTTTCAGAACTATTCTCCCTGTATGCCAAATACACGGAGAGGAAGAGAACCATTGTTTCCCTACGATCGTGAGTTAGAGCGTACACTGCGCAACATGAATCAAAACTTGGGAATAAATGATGAGGATCCAAACCAGAACATCCCAGATCCGGTGGATGTTCATGGTCAGATGTTACCCGACGCTCCGGGTGAACATCAACAGAGGGGACAGAATCCCGCTCCACGGCCCCAAGCATACTACAGAGGCTATGATAACATAGCAGATTCGGATGGGCCACTGGTTTTGCCTCCTCTACCCACAGGCCACACTTTTGTGGTAACTAGTAGTCTGATGCAAATGCTCACTGCCAGAGGTTTGTTTTCAGGGCTACCTTCTGAGGATCCACATGCCCATATAGCTAAGGTAAGGGCAGTGTGTAAAAGTTGTGTGGGGAGGCCTGATTTGGATCTAGATGTAATAGGTCTCGGAGTGTTTCCTCTCTCACTGACGGGAGAGGCTGCTATGTGGTTTACTGAGCTCCCATACAATTCCATCTTCACTTGGAACCAACTACGGGATTGCTTCTTAGCACGCTACTATCCGGTCTCCAAGAAATTAAACCACAAAGACAGGGTGAATAACTTTGTGGCACTACCAGGAGAGTCAGTTAGTAGTTCTTGGGATAGATTCACCTCATTCTTGAGAAGTGTCCCAAATCACCGTATTGATGATGAGTCATTGAAGGAATACTTCTATCGGGGACAGGATGATAACAATAAAGCGGTGTTGGACACTATAGCAGGTGGATCTTATGGAGAATGCCCTTATGCTGAGATTGCTGAGAAATTAGAGAAAATCTCCCGTAACAACAAAGCTTGGAGTACTAGGAAGTCCGATACAGGGAGGAACACCTTCGCAGTGCAGTCCACTCACAACCCAGCCACAGATGATATTCGTGAGGAAATGGCACAGATGAGAACTGAGCTTGGGTTGGTACTAAAACATGTCACTGGGGGTGCAGAAAAGATTAATGCAGTCAACTACTTGGCTAAACCACCACCTCCAAACGATGAGTGTTATTATGAGGAGGATTCCTATGCAGTAAATGAACAGATGGGGGGTTTTCGACCAAGTGCCCAAGGCTCTAATCAGGAAAATTGGCGCCAAGGTCAAGGGAACCATGGTCGGAACTATGGTAACTACAATCGTGAGGGTCATTATGTCCGAGATGGAAACTACAATCGCGATAACAACTTCAACAGGGGTAGCTATGGTAACAGAAACGACAGGAATGGACCCTATGTTCCTCCTCAAAATCGTGAAGTTACTCCCAGGGATGGTGGAGGTAGTATGTCGCGAGTTGAGGATATGTTGCATAAGATGATGAGGAGGTTTGATGCTAGTGATGAGCACAATAAAGAGTTGAGGAATGATTTAGCGGGTATTGGGCAAAAAGTTGATACACATGCAATATCGATTAAGCAACTTGAGTTACAATTGGCCCAATTATCTGCAACTGTGAACACACGGCAACCGGGCACCCTTCCTAGCAACACTGTCCAAAATCCGAAAAATGATGGACATTGTATGGCAATTACTACTCGCGGTGGAAAGCAAACCATTGACCCACCTATGCCATCTAATGAGAATAAGGTGACAAAAGATACTGATAAAGTGGTAGATGTTGATGCTGAATTAGAGGATGAGACTGAGAAAGATGCTGAAGTGCCCAAAAAGGTAATTCCTATGCCTAGGCCACCACCCCCATTTCCTCAAAGATTAGTGAAAAAGACCGAGGATGGCAAATATCGGCGTTTTATAACAATGTTGAAGCAACTTTCTATCAATGTCCCTTTGGTAGAAGCTTTAGAACAAATGCCCGGTTACGCCAAGTTTATGAAAGATCTGGTCACAAAGAAAAGATCAGTTACTTTTGAGGATGATGATAGAATGCAGCATTGTAGTGCTATTGCTACAAGATCTCTGGTCCAAAAGAAAGAAGATCCGGGTGCGTTCACTATTCCTTGTACAATCGGGCTATTACATTTTGCGAAAGCATTATGTGATCTGGGGGCAAGCATAAATCTCATGCCCCTCTCGATTTACAAGAAGGTGGGTTTGGGTGACCCAAAACCCACTGCGATGCGACTACTGATGGCCGATCGAACAGTAAAACGGCCTATAGGGATACTCCACGATGTGTTAGTAAAAGTGGAGTCGTTCATATTTCCAGCAGATTTTTTTATTCTTGATTGCGAAGTCGATTTTGAAGTGCCCATTATTCTTGGGAGGCCATTCCTTGCTACGGGAAGAGCCTTAGTAGACATGGAAAAGGGGCAGATGAAATTTCGGTTGAACAATGAGGAGGTAACCTTTAATATTTGTAGGTCCATGAAGCAGAGTGGTGAGCTCCAATCGGCATCTGCGATATCCTACAACATGGGTGAGACATTTGAGACACAAATAGAAGAACGTCTAGGTGTCGAAGCATTAGCGGCAGTGATAATGAACTTTGATAGCGGTTGCATTGAAGAGTATGAGTCATTAGTCGCTGCTCTTGACCGAGGTGATGTTCGGTTTAAACCAAAGAAATTTGAGCTTGATATGAAGAATCGCGAGTCCCCACCCGTGAAACCATCTATAGAGGAAGCTCCAAAATTAGAACTAAAAGCTCTCCCACCTCATCTCAGGTATGAATTCTTAGGAAAGGGTGACACTTTGCCTGTAATCATTGCGTCAGACTTGGATGCACAACAGGTTCAGAGTTTGGTGACGGTACTAAAAAGGTTCAAAAGAGCTATTGGGTGGACTATTGCGGACATTATTGGGATCCCTCCCGGTATTTGCCCTCATAAAATCCAACTCATGCCTGATCATAAGCCGAGTGTTGAGCATCAGCGACGCTTGAACCCTCCTATGCAAGAGGTTGTGAAGAAGGAAATCATCAAGTGGTTGGATGCCGGAGTAATATATCCAATCGCTGATAGTAGTTGGGTATGCCCGGTTCAGTGTGTACCTAAGAAAAGGGGAATGACTGTGGTCCCCAACGAAAAGAATGAACTTGTTCCAATGAGACCGGTTACTGGATGGAGGGTGTGTATGGATTACCGTAAACTGAACTCATGGACTGAAAAAGACCATTTTCCTATGCCCTTCATGGATCAGATGTTGGATAGACTTGCCGGAAAAGGGTGGTATTGTTTTCTTATGGGTATTCGGGGTATAATCAGATTTCTATTGCACCAGAAGATCAAGAGAAAACCACTTTCACTTGTCCATATGGGACCTTTGCCTTCAGAAGAATGCCGTTTGGGTTGTGCAATGCACCCGCAACCTTTCAGAGATGTATGATGTCAATATTTTCTGACATGGTGGAGGATACTATAGAAGTTTTTATGGATGATTTTTCTGTGGTTGGTGATTCATTCGAGCGATGTTTGTCCAATTTATCTGAGGTCCTTAAGAGATGTGAAGACTGCAATTTAGTACTAAACTGGGAAAAGTGTCATTTCATGGTGAAAGAGGGTATTGTGTTGGGTCATCGCATTTCAGAAAAGGGCATAGAGGTTGATCGAGCTAAAGTCGAGGTAATTGAGAGACTTCCCCCACCGATCTCTGTGAAAGGTGTGAGAAGCTTTCCTGGGCATGCAGGTTTTTACCGGAGATTCATCAAAGACTTTTCAAAGATTGCACACCCATTGTGCAAATTGCTGGAGAAAGAATGTAAATTTTGTTTTGATGAATCCTGTCTTAAAGCATTCGGTGAGCTAAAAGAAAAGTTAGTGTCTGCGCCTATCATTATTTCTCCAGATTGGAACAGTCCATTTGAGGTAATGTGCGATGCTAGTGGGGTGGCTCTTGGTGTAGTATTGGGACAGAGAAGAAACAAAATCCTTCACCCAATTTACTATGCTAGTAAAGCCCTAAATGAAGCTCAAAAGAACTACACAGTGACTGAGCAAGAACTCCTCGCAGTAGTCTTTTCTTTTGAGAAATTTCTCTCCTATTTGCTAGGTACTAGAGTTATAGTGCATACTGACCATTCAGGATCGAGATATTTGATGGCGAAAAAGGATGCGAAACCAAGGTTGATTCGTTGGGTATTACTGCTGCAAGAATTTGACTTTGAAGTGTTGGATAGAAAAGGGACTGAAAATCAAGTTGCTGATCATTTGTCTCGTCTAGAGGATGAAGCTATGAGAGAGTTAGGGGATAAGACTGACATTGATGATACTTTCCCCGATAAACATGTATTGGCTGCTTCACAAGACTTGATTCCATGGTTCGCAGATTTTGCGAACTATCTGGCTAGTGATATTGTTCCATCAGACCTGTCCTTTCATTAAAGGAAAAATTTCATGTACGATGTGAAGAAGTTCTTTTGGGATGAACCATACTTGTATAGGAGTTGTGCCGACGGGCTTATTCGGCGTTGTGTGCCAGAATGTGAAATGTTGAGTGTGTTGGAGGCATGCCATTCTTCACCTGTTGGCGGACATCACAGTGGTATCCGAACCGCTCACAAGATATTGCAATGTGGTTACTATTGGCCAACTCTTCATTAAGATGCTCATGGGTTTGCTCAAGCATGTGACAAATGTCAACGAGATGGTGGGATTTCAAGAAAGCAAGAGCTCCCTCTATACCCCATTCTTGTGATTGAGTTATTTGATGTTTGGGGTATTGACTTTATGGGCCCTTTCGTGAGTTCTCATGGGATGAAGTACATTCTAGTAGCAGTTGATTATGTATCTAAATGGGTCGAAGCCATAGCCCTCGCAAACAATGAAGGGAAGAGTGTCACTGCATTCTTGAAAAAGAATATATTCTCCCGTTTTGGCACCCCAAGGGCCATTATTAGTGATGGGGGCTCCCACTTCTGCAACAAATTGTTCAAGGGGTTATTGGAGAAATACGGTGTTCGCCATAATGTGGCCACTCCTTACCACCCTCAAACTAGTGGACAAGTTGAGGTATCGAATCGGGAGATCAAACAGATATTGTCCAAAACAGTGAATGCTAGTAGAACAGATTGGTCAAGGAGGCTTGATGATGCTCTTTGGGCCTACCGGACAGCTTATAAGACTCCCATAGGTATGTCTCCATACCAACTTGTATATGGGAAAGCTTGTCATCTTCCGGTTGAGTTAGAGCATAAAGCCATGTGGGCTATGAAGAAGTTAAAAATGGATTGGAGCGAAGCTACAGAGCAACGGTTAAATGGGTTGAATGAACTTGATGAATTTCGCTTGAAAGCCTATGAAAGCTCAGCCCTATATAAAGAAAAGATGAAGAAGTATCATGACAACAAAATTGAAAAATGAGAGTTTATGGTCGGGGATTTAGTGCTTCTATTCAATTCCAGATTGCGCTTGTTTCCAGGCAAACTCAAGTCCAAATGGACTGGTCCTTACACGGTTACCCAACTATTCCCTCATGGAGCAGTTGAATTGGAAACTAAGGAGGGTGTGCGGTTCAAGGTGAATGGACAGCGCATAAAAATCTATCTCGGGCATGCTGAATTGGCGAATGAAGTGATCGAGGCATACCATCTTGATGAAGTCTGAGTAATCAAGTGGCCCCAGTCGTGCCGCGACATTAAATCAGGCGCTTGTTGGGAGGCAACCCAATACTTATCGTTTTTTTTAATAATAGTAGCATTTTTTCTATTAATGGGTTTTAAATTTGCAGGCACATCATCAGGAAATTCTGCAGAAAACTACTCCGCAGTAGCCACTAACGGATATAACGACGGACCGTTGCGAATGCAACGGACCGTCGTATTCATCCGTCACACCAGGTACGTATTTCTGTCATTTTTGAAATTAGGGCACACACGACGGAACCTACGACGGGACATCGCAAGTGCAACCGACCGTCGTCGGGGAACCGTCGCGCGATTAATGAAATCTACCCGACCCGACCCGGACGGACCCTTTTCAAAATCTGACCGTTTATACTCCCCCCTCCATATTCCACCCCCATTACTTCCTTATTCCCCTCATCTCCCCTCTCTTTTCAACTTCCACACTTCCCCTCACTGATCATTGCTCCCAAAAACCTCCTAAGCCTTATCATTATCATCTACTTGTCGGTGTCGGTGTCTACCTTGCCAGAATCATTCTCCGTTGGTTTTCTTCTCCATTTCCAAGGTATGTGTCTCTACATTTATACTTATTCATCTTGCATTTTGGTTTTGTAGTTAGTATTAGCTCAGTTCTTAGTCGTACCCTGTTTCTTTTATATGCTTATGTCTAAACCTAGGTTCAAAATGTTCGTATGTGCCATGTTGATAACCCTAGGAATAGGTGATTTTTCTTTGGTAGTTTCTTAGGTCGTTGGGATAGACACATATAGGTCCACAACACTACACAACCATGTGGGTTCATCGGGGATGCGTAGGGTACCCCCAGTTCTAACACTGCTACTCAGAACGAGACCCCCGATGACGGCCCGTCGCTCACACGACGGACCATCGTAGGGTCCGTTGCACAAACCCTAGCACCCCTGCCCAACGACGCCAGTGACGGACCGTCCTGCACAACCGTCATGGTTGTCAGAGACCCTGTTTCTAAGGGTCTCTCAAAATTTTCTAAGTGTCCTAAAACGGACTCTTACGACAAACCGTAATACCCACGACGGTCCGTCCTGCACGACCGTCGTACCGGTCAGAGACCCCTCTCCTAAGGGTCTCCCAACATTTTCTTAAGTGTCCTACGACGGACACTTGTGACGGACCGTTGTACCCTCGACGGTCCGTCCTGCACGACCGTCATGACGGTCAGAGACCCCTCTGCTAAGGGTCTCCCAACATTTTCTAAGTGTCCTACGACGGACACTTATGACGGACCGTCGTCACCTCGACGGACCGTCCTGCACGACCGTTATGATGGTCAGAGACCCCTCTGCTAAGGGTCTCCCAACATTTTCTAAGTGTCCTACGACGGACTCTTACGACGGACCGTAATACCCACAACGGTCCGTCCTGCACGATCGTCGTACCGGTCAGAGACCCCTCTCCTAAGGGTCTCCCAACATTTTCTTAAGTGTCCTACGACGGACACTTGTGACGGACCGTTGTACCCTCGACAGTCCATCCTGCACGACCGTCATGACGGTCAGAGACCCCTCTGCTAAGGGTCTCCCAACATTTTCTAAGTGTCCAATGACGGACACTTACGACGGACCGTCGTCACCTCGACGGACCGTCCTGCACGACCGTTATGATGGTCAGAGACCCCTCTGCTAAGGGTCTCCCAACATTTTCTAAGTGTCCTACGACGGACTCTTACGACGGACCGTCGTTCCAATGACGGTCCGTCCTGCTTGAATGTCATGATGGTCAGAGACCCCTCTTTCAGGGTTCTTTCTATATACATTGACCAAGTACAACACGACGGACCTCATGACGGTCCGTCGTATCCACGACGAGCCGTCATCCAGCCCGTCGTGTGATACAGTTTCACTATCACTAATACACTATTTTAAGTGTTTTTTGTTGTATGGGCTTGCTTGTCTTGTTTGACATTATTCGTACTAATAGTGATCCTTTTCAGGTACTATCTACTATGGCACCCAAGCAAGACCGAGCCTACGCCCGCGGGCGATCCAAGTCTGTTGCCCCGTCTGCACGCTTGATCATCGGGTCTGATGATGAGCGGGACCCTGAATATGTGCCCCCAGGCACTTCCGCACCTTCCCGTGCTGCACGTGCCCCCCGAGCCACACCCAAGAAGACGGTGGCGTCCGGCGTAGTCACTGCCTCCCAGTCTGATGAGGAGCGCACACTGACCGGCACACCCTCTGGGTCGGCCACAAACGAGGAAGGAGCGTCTGGCTCCTTAGGAGTATCCTGGTCCGAGGAAGCTTCAGGATCTGCTGAGGTTCCCGCACCCGCCACTGCTGTAGCGTCGGCCTCGTCTGATGAGGCTGACAGTTCACACTCCACATCCGGCGCTCCAGCCCAGGTCCCCACCCCAGCCGCTGACCAGCCAAACCGGTGGTGTGTCGATGGCCAGTTTCAAATTTACTCCGACGCAAAATTCCTTACTAATAAAGGGGTAATGACTCGGACACTCACTTTGGAGCGGCGAGTACTTACAGGGAGTCTCCCATCGATGCCGAAGATCCACAACATATTCACCAGGCATCGCTTAGAGTGGACAGCCCGTCCGTTGGGACGATACAGCGAGGAGGTGGTCCGAGAGTTCTACGCATCCTACGTAGCGACTCTCCGATCACAGATCGATAAGCGGGCTGCTCCCGCTAAACAGGCCCCACTGGAGCAGGTTCGAGTCCGGGGCGTGCAGGTTGACATTTCCCTGCCAGCTATCCGCCGGTTCCTATACGGCGAGAGTGCAGATGCTACGCGGACTCCCCATACTGCCGAGTTTGACTACCGATGGCAGATAGTGAAGGATGGCCAGTTCTTGCGCGAGCAGGCACTGAGAGAGACCACCAAGAGGTGGATGGCCCTGCATCTATCAGTCGACGGAGAGGGTGCAGATTGGGTTACTGAGCCGAAGGGGGCCATCAAGAAGGCCAACCTCACGTTCGTTGCAAAGTTCTTGTGGCTGCTCGTCCGTCACTGCCTTTCCCCCACAGCTGCTGATAACATCGTCACTTGGGATCGAGCAGTGTTGATAGCGGTGATGATAGCCGGATTCGAGATCGACTTCGCATGGCTTCTCCAGGTAGTCATGCACGAGAGGGCATTTAAAGTCACCACTAGCTTAAATAACAATTCTAGAATAGTGTCTTGCATGTATTAATAATTCTTTCGCTTAGAAGTCTTTTTAACGGATGATCAACGTTAGAACTCGCCTTAATGCTACTTGCCGGACCAAGGAGGTAGATAATAGGAAAAGAATTATTAACATAGATTTAGTGTATACTATCTAATAGGCTAGTATTGATTGGTATGAGGTAATAACTTAGTCAAATATCGAATACGATGCTTAATATGAGGTAAAGATAAGGGTTAGGAAAGCAACACACGTAGCCGGACCAAGGTGCGGAGTGAGATTTTCTAGATGCCGGACCAAGGATTTAGAAATACATAACTTATCACTTTGCATGCAAGATACTAGGAAAGAATTGTTATAGTTAGAATTATCAAGTTACGAACCTGTGGGGAACACGTAAACCCTAGTTACTTTAATTCATTGACTAAAACCCAAAAATCTCTTTCAATTACATTAGTTATTTTTACTCATTAGGTAATACAAACCCCCCTTTTTATATTTTTACTTTCCAAGAAAGTTATCGACCAAACGATAGTAATACTAGGTTAAAGTTAAGACTAGACTATTTTCCTCGTGGGAACGATCCCAACCTCACTAGTTGGGTTATTTACTTGACACGACCGCTTTACTTCTCATTTGAGAAGTAAGTTTGAGCGTATCAAATTTTGGCGCCGCTGCCGGGGAATTTAGCTTTTAGATTAACTTGAACTTATTACTATAGTTTAGTTGATATTTTCTTGATTTTACTTTGTTTTATTGTTTTTGATTTCCTTTCAGAACTATTGTCCTTTGTTCGCTGCTCGGAGAAGGTAATGTTCCCTTCACGATTTTTTTCGTTTTTCATTTGTTTAGCTCGTTAATTTTTGAAAAGAAAGATCAATATTGTGTTGGATGTCCGTTGCCTAGTTAGAGTTTTCATTTCCCAAGCAATTCTAAATAATTTTATTTCAAACAATTTTGGCCAAATAGCTAGTTGCCGAAAAACCGTACTTAACGGGTATTTTAGGTGCTTTAAACACCTTCCTAAAATACAATATGAATCCCCGAACCTCTTTCCTGTTTTCAAATGATTTTTTTATCTGTTTAAATCTTTTGAAAACAAAGGTTTTTTTAATTTTTCTCAAAATTAAGTGGCGACTCTAAAAAATCAAAAATTCTCGAAACAAATATTTTTCGATAAAACACCCTCCAATTTTATTCGATATAAAATTGAATAATTAGATACACACATCATAATGTGACAATTTATGCGAGCAATCAAGTAAGATATATGCTTAATCAACTCTATACCAAATTTACGTACGTCTTTGCACACTCAAAATTAGAGAGTATCTTTGAGCTATTTAGTTTGTTAAAGGGTAGGAATGGTCATGATATGGTATATATAGAAATTTTTAGATATCGTGATTTTGATATTATAATATTTGGTATGACATATGATATACATTTTAATTTTTTTTGGCATTCAATATGGTTACATGCTGAAATATTTAATACCTTATTGAAGTATATCATTATATAAATAACATATATATTATTAAAGGCATAATACATAAACATGACCTTTAAATTGACGTCAGCTAACAACTATGACCTTTAACTTTGGGTTTGCACAAGTAGACACTTAAACTTGTAAAACTGAACAAATTGACACGTTCGTCCTACATGACACCCTACATGAAAATTTCATGTCTTACATGGCATCGAATGTATATTATGTCATATAGGACAAATGTGTCTACTTGTTCAATACTATACAAGTTTAAGTATCTACTTGTGTACATTCAAAGTTGAAAGGCATAGTTGTCTATTAAAGCCAAGATAATGATCATGTTTATGTATTATGTCATTATTAAAATACTTAACAAATATGCAACTTGGTATTAGTATAAATTAAATGTTTAGGAGTCAAAAGCTGGCATAATACATAAATATACTCTTTAACTTTACTTCATTTTATATTGGTTGAACTCATCGGTGGCCCCTTAAAATTAAGCTGACTGAAATAACTTACAAAAGTTTTATTTTTTGAAAAAAATTAGATCTAAAAATTAACATCACTACCTCACCAGAAAAGATGGAGATCCACCATTTTTGTTACTATCTTTCTCTTTCTCTTCCACCAAAACATATTTTATTTAGAATTAGAATTATTAGTGATAAAAGAAAATATGAGACGTCATCGGAAAAAAATTGGATCTAAATCTCCTCAATTTTTTTAACGGAACTCTAATTTCCGGTGAAAAATTTTAGATGTCATGAGTCATTGAAATGAATCCTAGAAAATAAAGTCTTTTCTTATTGAAATGTTTTTAAAATATAAGTTTATATGGTTTTTCTTTCTTTCTTCTTATAATTATTTTTATTCTTTTAACCAAATTGACACGTCTTCCCATAATTTGTCGTCATGCCATGTCATCGGCGAGTGGATTACACACATTTTTTAATTTTTATTGATTGTTAAAAAGGTGTCAAAATGACACAGTGGAACGTATTATAAAGTGTCTAAAACGAACAAAGCTCAGTTAAAGTGTTTTAAGTGAAAGTTGATGTCAACTTTAGGGGGGCAACGATGGATTCAGTCTTTATATTTATGTCTTCCAATTTTGAGTGTGCATAAGTACACACTTAATCAGTCATCATACACGACAATTTGCATCCTATGTGGTGTCATGTGTGTATTGTGCCACATAGGACTAATATGTCTACTTATTCAATTTTATACAAGTTTAACTGTCTATTTATGTACATCCAAAGTTTGAGGGTATATATCTGAAATGAAACCAAGCTAAAGGGTATATGTATGTATTACGCCTAAAAACTTTGACTACTCTATTTTGAGTTAAATGTATTTAAATGGAATTGATTAACAAGATGAGTTGTTTTTACTTACTTCGAATATATATTTTTACGTACATAATGTGTTAATATGACATAATTGAGACACTCTTTGAATTGTCAAAGTCATAACACTCTATTATACGAGTATATATTAACTACTAGTCGAAGTTGAACAAATTATGATTACCAATTTACCATACCACAAAATACCAAAATCGAACTTAAAATATTAAACCATACCGAATTAAATTGGTCCATAAAATCTACAAATCGAATTTACCATTCAAGTGATTCATCCGAACCTTCTTTGATTGAAAAATTGGCTTTCTACAATCAACAACATACATAAATAGTGTAAGTTTGCTTCGTTTGTACACTCACTACAACAGTAATATGGTGCCTCAAAACAGAGATTTCTCAATGAGACAGTGACTCCTCGTTGCAGCATTTTGCTGAACTTCAATACAATACCTTTACCACTATTATAAAGAAAAAGGACAACCAGTTGCACGAAACATCACATGTTCACGCAAGGTCCGAGGAAGGGCCACATTCCAAGGGGTTTAATGTAGGCTGCCTACCCTGACTCAAGCATCAAGGGGTGTTCCCACAGAACGAATCCATACGGAGACAACTTAATTGTTTGCTCCAATGCTCCCCTTATAACTTAAGTAAAAGGATAATCAAGAAAAGAACATCTCTTGAGGCCAAGAGAAAACAGTCGTATAGGAAACAAGAAAAGATGAGAAACAATTGAAGCAACATATCTGCAGAGTGGACTATATTCAAGGGTAGGGCAAGTGCGAACACCATGCGTACTAATGCCATTGGTTGACATTCAAGTTGTGACTCCGTATTACTTACAGGCGAGCGAGGTATAGCAACAGAACCTCCTAGTTACAAAGAAGAAAGTGAAGCATTATTGACCATGGGAGGTGTTGGTGAAGAGGTGGCATTATCTGTCCAGTTTGTTTCCCCCCAGTGCCATAACATGCTTTCCCAGAAGCAAAATTCTTCAAAACAAGTTTCCAAACGTGGGTCTTTAATTTTAATCTTCCAATGACCATCTGAATAGTTAGCTTTCTCAGCTTCTCTTCGATCCCACTCTAATGCAGCCTTCTGTTTAGACCTAAGCAAACAATATTTATGTAAGTTATCTGGCATGGCATCATGGACCTTCCACCACGTCCTGTGTGCCACATCACTTGCAAACTCCTGCAACTTACCCACATTCCAGTTGCAATCGTAGTCCCTGAAGCATAACCAAGGTTTCAGGCCTAAGTAGTGCAGGACATAAAGAACTGGAGGATCAGCACCAAAAAGACGTGTTTTCATTTGCTTTTTTTCCTCCTCATCACCTTCCCAATAATGTTTCAAAAAGTTCATGTGTTTTGGGATCCTATGCCACCAGGTGAAGATTTCGTTCAGATACCCCTGATCCCCACCATTGTATGATTCAATCTCATTAATATGATCCATCAACAGCTGAAATGTGCAATTTGATGGTTCAACGACCATCACACCTGAATTAAAAAGGGTTGCATTATTTCCTATTGCAGTTATTTCAGGCATCTCAAAGAGAAAATCAATATTTCTCAATATTAACAAATCTGCATCAATGAAGATGATTTTGTCATAATCTGTCAGCTGCCAAAGACGAAATTTGCTATAGTTCCACTCATTGTAGGCATCCTGTTCAGCTTTAGGATTCCTTATTCTCTTTATCGTGTGGATCTTCCATCCAGCAGCCTCCAAACCACCCCTGTGGTAGTCACTGATAGACTCATCAACAAGTATCACAAGATCTCGGGTTGAACCTGCCAAGCGGAGACTCTGAGCTGCAGCTATGGCTCCACATACATAAAAATTAGCTGAGTGGAGAATAGTTGCATAGGCTTCTCTTCTTACATTTCCAGAGTGCCAACTTGCTGCAGAAACTTATGATGTTAGATTCTGAATATCATTTCTCGAGAAATTAACTTGAACTTAGAGATTAATCCTCTCATTATTTTCATTTTAGATGGAATAATAAAATGGTGCTCAACTGCTAATCTCACTACCACACTACCTCAAATTTCCAGGAAAATAAAAGAAAACAGGACGATGGATAAAAGCCGAGACAAACATTTGTACAATATGTTTTCAGAAAAGGAAAATAACTTTAGTCTAAAGTTCTTTGAAATATGGAAGGAACAATGTCACCTACCTCAATTTGACCCTGTCATGTCTTGCAAGGGTCAGTTAAAGGATGGTCAGATTGGTGATTTTTACTTGTTAAATAAAAAACAGTATCAGAGTTATAGTGTTCTGACATAAAACTACCATCAGGAACCAACCTTTAGCCTTGAGAGGAACTGCAAGTTCACATGATCCAACAGGGAGGTGTAGCTTCTCTCTTAAAGTGTTCAGATTAGGTTCATATAGCCATGCATTGCCTTCACGTACAACTAACTCTTTACAGGTGAACAGATTGGGGGTTGGGAAATGCTCAGTAACCAGAAGCACATGTATTGGATGATACCCTTTATTACTGGCAGCCAGCCTTGCTGCTGCAAGCTGCAAGTGAAAACGAGCAACATCTCTATACCAGTCCTTAGACTTCTTGCATGGAAGCTTTACAACTATGAGATCAATCCTTGGTTTACCCGGAAACTGAATTTTGGGCAGAGAAGGACAAGTGGGGACCT
Source organism: Solanum peruvianum (assembly GCA_027705065.1). Taxonomy (NCBI): domain Eukaryota; kingdom Viridiplantae; phylum Streptophyta; class Magnoliopsida; order Solanales; family Solanaceae; genus Solanum; species Solanum peruvianum. The sequence continues at coordinate 55,363,276 of JAKWJD010001758.1, read as the reverse complement.
CAAATTCTTCTTCTTCATCTATCCATTCAGGATATAATGTTTCCCATGTTATATTATTCGGGACGTGATCCAGGTTCAAGATCACATGCTCAGCGTCCGGTAATAACTCCTTCAACTGATCAATTTCACTGTCATTGAAGTTTAATATCCCGACGCCCTGATACTCATGCCTATCGGCCAGTTTCTCAATAGCTTGGGAAATTTGGTCCCAGTCAATATCTAAAAGTGATGTATAACGTTGATCAGCTGAAGGATGACCGCTTAACTCTCTGTGCACCAAAGCAGCCCTAGAATCAGGATTTTCACCATTGAAGCAAAGAAAAAGAATTAGAATATCAGATATAATATTGTCCAACTGATAACTAATCATGGCTAAATTACTTCTTACACAAACATCAATAAATAATCTATCTTTGATGGTATGCTGGAGAAGGACACCCAAGATAAGAATTTGAGAAAGTTCATTTTACGAAATACTAACAAAAGCAAAACATTCTATACTTACCGAGAGCCTGAACTAGATATGTATTCCGTGTTATAAATTGCTGGAGAATACCAAAGTGACCAAATTGCAACCAGAGCAATAAAACCCAATATGAGCTTTATAGTTGGGAACTTGCAGGTAAAATTCCTGTTTTTGGTCGGACTATGAAGAGCTCTCTCCCCATCTCTGAAAACTTTACTTCTCAAGAACCTTCTTTTGCTTGTTTCCTCGCTGAAACAAAAAATAGAGGTTATCATAAAAAAAGCAGGAAACATCATCTTAAACATGAAGAAAGAACTATCATATTGGATGATTTCTGACTTTTTTTATCCTTCAAGGATGACAAACTCACAACCTCTGCTCCTGGAGAAGAGTAAAAACAAAATGGGCATCGTACTAATTCCTCAGAGGTAAGAAAAGGACATAGGGAATGTAAACCTGACAATTAAAAGGTTGCTATTTCAAACCTGACATGGGTAAAGATAGAGAGGAAAGAAACCACTATGTTTATCAAGAAAACTTAACAAATGTAACTGAGAGGAAGAAACCACTTGCTGCAGGATTCAAAGATCTCCCACTATTCGAAATGAAAAGGTTAATGAAGGTTAAGTGTGGCAGATATCCTTTCTCTACTCAGAGAACTTTATGCCAGAATGGAAGAAAAAAACTTAATACAAAGGATACCCTTCCATTACATCCTCTTCCTCTTAATCTAAACACATATCATTATCGATTGGGAGTCATCTAATGTGAGGTAAAACTCATTAGGAATAGAATTTCAGTACTAGGAAACAAAAGAAAGTAGTTGAAAACGCACATCATGCAAACACTTCTAGATTGCTACATCTTATATTTTCACCTTGAATACAAGCTCCCAACAAGGCTCCTAACTTAAATATTTTTTCTCAGTTGACCAGGTATTCATCACCCAAATTTTCCATAAAGTCACCAAGCATACAGAAGATGATAAAACAGAAAGTACTAGCAGTCAGACAACTAAATATAGACTATACATGGAAGAAAATAACTCAATCAGCTGCGATGTCATGCAGAAAAGCAAAACAGAAGCAGTTGCATAACTATCTCACATCACAGGCTGCTGTCAGAACAACTAAAAGGTGTGATCTAGTATGACTAGATTCTCATCAGACACAAATTAGGTGCAGCAGAGATGATAAAAAACAGTGACATATAGTCTCTTCAAGATATCTCAATTTTCAACAAACTCATTTTGTCTCTTCATTTCACATTTAGGCTATGTAATTTCTATGATTAAACTTCGATGATATTAAGTGCTTCGAGATCTACTAATTGCACAAGAATTAACTGCACGTACCAATATCATCCCAAAAAGAAGTGACCTTATACTTATACCCAATGCCCCAAACTCTGATCTGGGTGACAGATGGATGCAAAATTCTAGCAAACAAAAAATCCATAAACTAGCACAACCAAACCAAACCCACCCTCTTGATTTTCCCCCAAAATATGCTCAGAAGTAAACGATAGTAAGCAAAAAAAAAAAACGAACTTGATGCCACTGGAATTTCAGTACTCAACAGTCAACTCCATTTCCCAAAGTCTAAAACCAAAAACCCATCTTGACCCACATGCTCAAACAGCAAAACAAGCACACCCAGATACGTAAACAAAGACAAGAAGTAAGCAAATCAGTAGAGTAACTTCAATCAAGATCAATGGAAATTCAACAAGTAGAGACCATAGCTAGATACTTACGTGAATACAGAAAGCCTCTGTCTAGGTTCAATAGGACTAGGTGGTCCACCAGCTAAACTTCCTCTCATTGTGGGGTTTCCTTTTTCAAGTTTTCTAGCTTAAGGAAGACAAACCCTGAGTTGGAAAACTGAAAATCAAGTTCCCATTTCAAAGAATCAAGAAAACATAATCTAAAAATCAGTTCTTGATTCAGCTGATTCTCTGGGGGTAGATGGGAAGTAGTGAGAAAATGCCAAAGAATCAAGATTTGATTCAAGTCAGTAAAACAGATCAAAAACAAATAGTTAAGGTAGCAAAAAATACTAAAAAATGGATATGCATTTCAGTCGGCCAACTACACTTCCTTTTGGGCCTTATATAACAAAGACAGACACAATTTTGTGTTCAATGAAATTTGCTTCTAACAAAGACAATTTTTGTATTTAATAAAATTCAAAATCAAAATATCTAAACTAAAAATAAAAAATATTTATTACTCTATAAAAATAAGTTTAAAAAAAAGCACTTGAAGGTCCACCAGTAATTTTTTTTCATTTTTAACCAATTATTATATGATTAAAAAATATAATTTAATTATTATCAAAATTGTGAAATTCTGTAAAAAGAAGAAAAAACAGACCTTGTATCGATATAATTTTTCGTAGTTTCTATTATATAGAAGACTGAAGTGGTAGGACGACAAGAGGAAAAATGTAATTTCATACTAACAAAAATCTATTAAGGAACATAGTGAATAATCCTAGAAAAGTCTTTCTATATATGAAGTGAATGTTGATTAAGAGTAAAATATAATTACACGAAAGTTAATTAATGTTAGAAACATCTTTAGTTATTGTTATTAGGGAAAATATCCAAGTACCCCCTCAACCTATGCCCGAAATTCCAGAGACACACTTATACTATACTAAGGTCCTATTATCCCCCTGAACTTATTTTATATGTAATTTTCTACCCCTTTTTAGCCTACGTGGCACTAGTTCGAAAAAAAAGTCAACCATCATTGGGCCCACAAGATAGTGCCACGTAGGCTAAAAAGGGGTAAAAAATTATTAATAAAATAAGTTAAGGGGGTAATAGGACCTTAGTATAGTATAAGTGTGTCTCTGAGATTTCGGGTATAGGTTGAGGGGGTACTTGGGCATTATCCCTTGTTATTATCATTAACTTATTTTGTTATTAAATCACTTTCTTTTCTTTCGTAAGTTATGGTGATATTTATTCATTACTCTATTTTATTATTACTTTAATATAATTCTTAATATTTTTTCGATTCATTATGCTCATAAAAAATCCTACTTTTAATATAAAATTAATTATGAATTAATTATTTTAATTTTATTTTGGCTCTAATTAATATACTTGAAAATGAATAAGTTTGATAAAATTAATAATATATATTTAGAATGAAATTAAAGAAAAAGATGTCAAAAAGTAACTTTACAAATAAAAATGAATAGGATGATAAATTTGCATTAAAGACAACCAAAAATAAAAATGTAATTTCATTTTAACAAAAATCTATTAAGAGAGATAGCAAGAAAAATAAGCAATTCTAAAAACATCTTTCTATATATGAAGTGAATGATGATTAAAGGTAAAAATATAACTTCATGCAAATAAAAATCTACCAAGAATGATAACAAGAAAACTAAATAGTTCTAGAAACATCTTTAGTTATTGTTTTGCTATTAGTTTAATCTAATTCTTAATATTTTTAATATTCATCATACTTACTAAAAATGCATACTTAAATATAAAAGTTCATTATTTGAAAATATAACTAAATATTTTCACTTGTTTTTCGGCTCAATTAGCATACTTGAAAAGAAATAAGTGTGAAAATTAATAATATATATTAGATTGCAATTAAAGAATAAATAAAAGTAGTTTCAATATTTTAAAAGATGTTAAAAAGTAATTAACTTTACAAATAAAATGAATAGGATGATATATTTGCATTTAAAGTAAAAGTAAAAGTACTTACTAGATTATACAAGAGTAATTCTTTATTAAATTATATAATCAAAATTTTACTTTTATTTGATTTTAAACATATTAATATGAATAGTGAACTAATACAAATTTGATTTAAATTTAAAGTTGTTCCGGCAAAATTTGGTATTTTCTATTATATTTCTTTATTTTATAGAAGAGTGAAGTGGAAGGACAACCAAGGGCAAAAATGTAATTTCACGCTAATAAAAATTTATTAAGAAAGATAATTAATAATTCTATAAACATCTTTCTATATATGAATAGAATAATGACCAAGGGCAAAAATATAATTTCACGCTAACAAAAATCTATCAAGAATGATAATAAAAATAAATAAATAGTTCTAGAAAGATCTTAAGTTATTATTATTAGCATTAACTTATTATTTTGTTATTGCTTCACTTTCTTTTCTTATGTGAGTTATTATGATATCTATTTTGTTATTACTCTATTACTATTACTTTAATTTAATTCTTAATATTTTCTTCTATTCATTATGCTTATAAAAAATGTCTACTTTTATATAAAAATTTACCATGATTTAATATCTTTATTTTCGCTCTAATAATATACTTGAAAATAAATATGTGTGATAAAATTAATAATATATATTAGATTGAAATTAAAGAAAAAGATGTTAAAAAGTAAAGTAACAAATAAAAATTGAATAGGATGATATGTTTGTATCAAAGACGACTAAGAATAAAAATGTAATTTCATTCTAACAAAAATCTATCAAGAATAAATAATTCTAGAAACTTTCTATATATGAAGTGAATGATAATCAAAGGTAAAAATGTAATTTCATGCAAGCAAAATCTACCACGAATGATAATAAGAAAATTACATAGTTCTAGAAACATTTTTAGTTACTATTATTAGTGTTACCTCATTTTTGTTATTCCTTCATTTTTTTATGAGCTATTGTAATATCTATTCATTATACGAAAATAAATAAATAATGATTACCCTTAGCTCTTAATAATTATATATTAAGTATAATATTAGGCGGAATCAATCAAAATTAAAAATAAAATTTATATGTATTTAAATTTTGTGTGTTGAAATATTTTTTAATTTTGTGATCTTAAATATGATGTATAAAAAAATTAAAATTCAGAAATTATTTTCTTTTTGAAATAAAAAAAAACTTCATATAAATCAAAAAAGGGGGAATTCATATATTAAAAATGAAATATATTTTGTTATTTTTGAAATGAGCTTTCATATATATATATATATATATATATATATATATATATATATATATATTTAAATCATTTGGCTTCCTTCTATTAATTTGTGCATATATATGAAGTTTTAAAGATTTGAACATTTTAATATAGTAATTTGAAAACTTACTTCATTTTAATTTCTAATTTGTTACATATTTGAAAATTACAAAAAAAAAAAGCTTAAAACGCAATATAACAATTTAAGATATTTTTAGAAAAACTTAGTTAAAAAAACATAACGAAATTAGGTTGACTCCCTTATTTTATCGAAAAAAATAAAAGTTGCATATATTGTTTGAAAATAACGTAAAAACTTAAAAAATTTATGAATCACAGTAAAATGACAATTAAAAATATATGAGAATCATATAAAATTTTGTTGACTTTCCTATAATCACTTGTATCATATAAAATAAAACAGATGTAGTAACATATATTAATCAAAAATGACACAAAAGGTACATAGATTAATAACTTAAAATATTTTTTAAGAAACACATATAAAAAATTTAGTTCACTTATTCAAATTTCATTTGTGTCACATAAATAAGAAGAAAAAAAATTAACATACGTTCGCGAGCACATGATATCTAGTATATATATAAAATACCATTTTGTCTATCAAATATTGAATGTTTAATTTGCACTTCAAGCTTTCATTATTTCTAAAACATTTGTGTGCAATACATATATTCTACAAAGAATTTAAAAATTCTTAAAACAAACTTCAAAGAATTAAGAAAACGTAGTAAACGAGAAGAAAAAACAAGTGATAGTCATTTAGATTGCAATAAATATAAAACATGTTCATATGGGCTCTTAATAATGCTTCAAATAATACCTTTGGCTTTCTTAAAAAATAAATAACTTAAATTAAATTAATCCTTCATAAACTATTACTGCATTAACTAAACTTACGTTAGCTAATCTCTATGTATATAATTTGAAGAATTCAAAAGGTCAATGGGTAATTGAAATTCAAAAAAAAAATACCAACCAAAAAAGTATAAAAAAAAAAGGGATAAAGGGTTTACATCTGATATTTTTTAACAACTTTTCTGTAATTTAATCATTTTTAGTTTTCTTCTTTGTTAAACAGCAAGGGAAGCAAGTACAACTATTAGAAGTTGGAATAAAAATTGCACGTGATAAGTTTCCTTCTTAGAGTGAAACACATTCATTCAATATTGATTGATTGAAGATATGCAATGTTTATCTGGAACTATCGATGAAATTATAAGTCTTTTACTATATTGGCAAATCGTTTCTTTATTTTTATGAATTCAGATGTCCTCTTTGTACGTTTCATTTTTTTATTTTTGTATGTCAAAATTACCGTCATTACCAAATCAAAAACATTATATATATATATATATATATATATATATATATATATATATATATATATAATCGTTTCTTTATTTTTATGAATTCAGATGTCCTCCTTGTACGTTTCATTTTTTATTTTTGTATGTCAAAATTACCGTCATTACCAAATCAAAAACATTATATATATATATATATATATATATATATATATATATATATATATATATATATATATATATATATATATATCGTTTCTTTATTTTTATGAATTCAGATGTCCTCCTTGTACGTTTCATTTTTTTATTTTTGTATGTCAAAATTACCGTCATTACCAAATCAAAAACATTATATATATATATATATATAAAATCCTGAATGGGAAAGCCTAGTTTTGATAATAAATAAATTTAAAGGAAATCCTTGTTTGTGGTGGCGCCACATAGGCGGGTCTAGGGTTCTCTTTTATATATATATATATATATATATATATATATATATATATATATATATATAAAAGAGAACCCTAGACCCGCCTATGTGGCGCCACCACAAACAAGGATTTCCTTTAAATTTATTTATTATCAAAACTAGGCTTTCCCATTCAGGAAAATTGTGATTTTATGAAAAGTTGTGACTTTTATGAAAATTGTGACTTTATGAAAAGTTGAGACTTTTATAAAATATTGCGACTCTTAGGAAGAGTTGTGCCTTTTACGAAAAGTTGCGACTTTTATGAAAAGTTTTGAATTTTATATAAGGTTGTCACCCTTCAGAAGGGTTGTAACTTTTCCAAAGAGTTGTGATCTACAGTTTGTTTAGTTTAAATAGAGGGATTTTCTGCCACTATCATTTGTATTTTTTTTCGTTAGGGTAGTCGAATTCAAATACATTCATTATGTTTCTTATGAAGTTTGTTTCATGGCCATTTATACTTATTTATATATATATTAATGCATGATCTATTCCAAATAATACAATTGTATCTATCATTTTATTATTCTTTTAGGAAAATGATTAAGAAAATGCAATAGAGAACAATGATCTATTTGGAAGGGTTAAGAAATAAAATTTTAGTTATTTTAAAGAGTTATAGTCATTAACATGGAATAAATGTGCCACTCATGTGTTTATAAACTAGTATATATTTATATATATGGACACATAGTTCGAGCTAAAAATAACAACTTTAGTTGAATACGCAAAGACACCTTAAATCCATCTCCAATGAGGAAAGGAGAGATCTTTGATGTCCCTACGCTGCGGCACAAACTTGCCTCATGTTAGAAAAAGGATTTTTAATACCGCTACAAAATACTTTGAACAGTTATTTCATATGTCAAGGTTAATTAGGACCCGTTTGGTAGGCGGTATTAGATAGAATAATCTATGGATTAAAATTTAATCCAACTAATACATTGTTTGGTTACTTTATTTAATTCAATCTATGGATTGCTTATCCATCATATGTGGTATTATCTTATCCCTTGGAAATAGAGGGATAACTTATCCAAGGTTTCTTAAACTTTGGTAAATGACTAAACTAACCCTTTATTCTTTTTTAAATTTCTTTTGTAATTTAATTTCCTTTTTATTTATATGAGAGTGGTTATAAATGTTCTTTTTTAATACTCCAAATTCGTTTGGTGTAATTTAATGACTTAACTAATATTTTTTTCTCTATTTTTTCTTGATTTTTTTATATTCAAGATAATTTATTAGTTACCCACTTGAACTATTGTTTTAAAAATAAAAATAATAGAAATAAAATAAGTTTTACGTGTTAACAATTTAAGTAGTCTTAAATCTATCTTAAATTTAAGATACATACTTAACCCACAAAAAATTAAAAATACATTGTGCTATCAATATGTGCTCGGAAAATTCTAATTGGAAAGTTTGAAAGACTCTCCAACCGGGACTGATAATCCCGGATGATGCCAAAAAAAAAGGTTCTTAGTAGTATATCATACCTTAAAATTAATAACAATTTTATATATATGTATTTGATTTAACTAATTAAATGGAATAAATAATTCTTTTAAAAAAATTATCCAATCCCGATGGTTATTTACATTGACCCAATTACATGAAATAAACACTCATAATAACAAAAGGTATAATAGGAAAGGATCTTTTGTAGAATTATAAATTAAACACAAAATTAAGTGAAAAGTAGTGAACCAAACACTTGACAAAAAATAATCCCTGCATTACTAATCCCTGCACTATCAATGTTTGTATCAAACGACCCCTTAATGTAACTCTTTTTTTGGCTCGTCCGTCATCCTTCTCCACTTAAACATCAGACTTCGTTTACAATAAGATTCAAACACGTGACATCCATCTCCACTTAAACAATAAACTCGATTATAATAAGAATCAAATTCCGTGATGTGTGTCTACCATACATCCCGCATTGCAGTACCTTTGACACTGACCCACAGACCTGATTGCTACTTCAAGCTCAGTACGGAGAGAGGGACCAAAGTCCCTGGTCACGGAATCAACAATCAATACATTAAATTACAAGATGAATTTCACTATATGGGGCAAATACAAGTCTGATAATTTCCTTTTTTTAAAGTAATCATATATTATTACAAGTGTGAAGATTTTAAGTTCAAATTTGAATTACGAAAATGCCCTTCACTTATTTTTTTCTTTAAAATCTTTTAAAGTTAAAATCAATAATCACAATGGTTAGATGTTACAACTTATCATTTTCTACTCCTTAATGACTTAAATTGTTATTTTTTTATCATATTAGATAATTGTTCCATCAAATAAACCCAAAAACCGCTAATATCTTCAGTTTGACAAAACTCAATTTCTTGTAGTCAAGCCATACAATGTTTTTTTTTCATTGTGAGCAACTAAGTAGTTGAAAAGGGGGGCAATAGCTAAAAAAGGTGAAAAAGGAAAGTGACATAATAATTTAAAAAATTTTGTTAAATCACATTTAAATTGCACGTAATTATCTTTTTATTAATTATTGTGCTAATAAATGAAAAATAATGAAGCGTTATAATAACTTATAAATATACAATGAAGAGCCCAAAGGAGGAGTTAATACCAACCGTTTAGATTCAACCATCTCTTGCCTACCACGAAATTTCGTATAAATATGCATATATTTATTGAGATTAAAGATTTTTTTGGTTCTTCCCTAATTGGTTTATGTTATTATTATTCATTTTAGATTGTATCAGTTCTCAAATTGAAACAACAAATATCATTTTCATCAAACTTTTTCTTTCTTCATTTATTTATTATGATTATTTAATTTACTTTAAATATTTACATTCATGAATTATATATAATTACCTGACAATTAATATCTTGATATTACATGCTTTTTATAATCATAACCTCCAAATATTTAATTTGAAACTTAATAATATCTTTTGGATTTTCTGCACTTTTATCTATATAAACTCTTTTTTTTTTGTTTTATGAGACCCCCACCAGAATTATCCTTTGTCGTTATATTATCAAACTAGTGAAGCACTTATTTTTAATTTTGTAATATTTGATTCATTCTTTAGTTTTACTCAATGAAGAAGACTCTACAATTCTGATTGATTATGAAAGTCACAGGCAAAAATTTCAAAAAAATATGTATTGATTTTGTATATAGTTTTACCTCTATATTGTTATGATTAAAGTTTAAGAAAGAATGTGTATGTTGTATATTTTCCTTCTCTATTCATTTTCTGTGTTTTCTCTGTATACATTATTTTTCTTTAATTTAATTTTTTTGAATTTTGTATTTTCATAAATCTGTACTTTTTTGGGGCTCTGTTAGCCATTCGTGACATAATAAAATTTGCTAACTACTAAACAAAGTTCAAAGTTTGTAAATGTTGTTTTTGTCACCCTTTTTATAAAAAAAAAAATTGTAATTGTTGTTTTATATCATATATACTTAAAATCATATATACTTAATCGTTGTAATGGATCTATAAAAACTTGCATGGGTCACACGTGCAACGCACGTACTCAGAAACTAGTTTATAAAGTAAGGAAAGAAAATGAACTAAAAACTCCAACCTGTAAAAGACTGGAACACACCAGAATATTGTATCAGACAAACAAGGTACTCATTAATAAAATCATAAAGAAGTTAAAACTACAATCGACTCAACAAGAAAACAAACAAGCGACTAAGCAGGGAGACTGAGAAATCAGCATTCAGCACAACTTAAGAAGGAAACTACCATGTGATTGAATCTATATGAAAGGAAGGCCAATTACATATAATGCTCAAACATGGTAAATCGGAAAATAAATGGTCGAAATAGCAGAAAACAGCTTGCTAAACCAAATCTATCACACCAGTGAACACTATGAGGATATGTGATTTCAGCAAACAAAGATATCTAACATAACTAAACCTTCCAGTACATGTTGGATAATCAAGTCCTTATTGAATTTGATTTTTCCAGAAGAGAAGGGGAGTCCGGCACCTCAAGCTTCATTCTTCAGAAGTCGCTCCACATATGCCTGTCAAGAGAATAATAAGTGGAAGTTAACATTTAAGCAACATCTAAAAAAAAAAATGGGCTAGAGCAGAAGCAAGAGAAAGACAGTAATATTATTCATTTGTGCACGATAACGAACCATATTTACAAAAAATAACATTTTAAGCCCAATGTGAGAAAAAACAGAATATGGGTAATACAGATAGGAAGGTCAAATAAAACTTCATTTTTTGGAGGAATGGAGGTTTAATAGGCAACTCACCTGTACAAGTTTGGTAATTTTAGGCTTTGAATGGGACAGATATTGCTCTATCTTCTCTTGCGTCTTAGGGACTTGTTCTCCTTGAATCGCACCAGTCACCTTATCAACCACCTTCTTAACAATTGTTTTATGAACTTCTCTGCTCATCTTCCCTTCTTTCCAAATGGGTTTTAGGATCTCCTTGACGAACTCTATTAGAGCGTTTTTGAATAATCGCATCGCCTTTTCATCTTTGTTACCGCTTCCCTCTTCAACCTTTCCATGCAGATTCATAGCTCCTGAATGATCATTTTCTTGCACATCCTTGGACTCCCCCGGAGCTAATTTATCCTTTCCATCAACTTCAACTAATTCATTCTCCTGCTGCTTCACTTCATCAATTTGATCATTATTTCCAAGTTCAGGATCAACAGTAGATGTTTGATTCACTTGGTCCATGGGAACCTTAATACTATCTCTATCCAAATAGAATGAATTGTCCGGGGGCAACTTAAAGTTGCCAGATGTATTCAGCTCTAAGCCATCTGGAGGATGATAGTTATCTAGAACCCTCATCTCAGGATTGGTCTGACCATATAGAGCATGAACAAGTGAAGAAATGGGATTTGAAGGTAGCATTCCAGAAGGACCAGAGGGATTTAAGACACTTTGTAGTTGGGCTTCTTGCAGTCCTTCCTCTAATTTCTTTATCATAGATGCTGGACAGGATTCCATTTGATGTACTTGCTCACCAATGTCATCTAAGGCCCTAATTTCATGATTTCTTGATGTGGCATCGTGAGAGAATTCACAATTATCCTTGTAGCACTTTCCTGCAGCAAAGTACTCACAAAGTGATTTCCCGGTTCTGGTTGCTTGATTGTCCTGACCATGATCAAAGGATGTACTCCGAGTGCCCTTGTCATAGTTATCACCTGAGGCACCATCATGAGAAAATCTGCATGATGCACCCCAGCGACAGTTGCTTTTCACAAAATTCCTGCAAGTAATTGTACCTCTACTCCGATTTCTGTTCAGCTCATCCTCCAAATGATGCATATCAGGAAGCATGTCCCTTGATTGGTACCCAGGACCTTCACTATCATTATACCTTGAGATATGCCCACGCTCAGGTCGACTACCCAATCTTTCTGACAAGTTGTCCTCTGAATGACCTTCATCCCTATGACTGGCAGAATCTAGATGAATGAACCTGCAATCACTGCCTCTCCTACAATTCCCCGCTGCAAAATTTCTGCATACCTGGGAAGATATATGAAGGCTAGCTCTTCTATCACCTGATGCATATGGATCACGTTTAGTATTATGAGGACTACGACTCCTATTCTGAACTCTCATACTACCCCTGTCCCGGCTCCTGCTTCTGCTCCTGGTCCTAAACTTGTCCCGTCCCCTGCTGCGACTCCTGCTCCTACCTTCTCCCCTTCCCCGTCCCCTGCTGCGACTCCTGCTCCTACCTTCTCCCCTTCCCCGGCTCCTGCTCCTGGCTCTGCCGACGTACCTATCAAATGAAAAACAAACAAACCACAACATATTAGTAGAAGTGTGATCAACCATGTCTTCTAGCCCAATACCCTCTTCCCTTCCCCCTCAACCCAAAGGGGAGATCAGGTAAAAGGGAGAGAGCACCAAACACGAATGATGGAAAATCAAATGAACTTGTACATACTTAGGAGCAAGTAAAACTGAAATATAAAAGAAGGTAAAGTAGTGTCGTCCCGCCAGCTAGAGCTTCTTTCTGTGCAAATTTTGATACATGAAATGCATCTCAAACCCAAGTAACAACCTTACTTGAGAGCTAATACCTTTTACAAATAAGGAATCAATTATCTTTTGATAATGATGAGTATGATGCATCATTAAACCAAATATTGTGAGCAGACCTGTGAGACTGGGCCCGACCATTATCTGGAGAGTGGCTATTGCTTCGCCTTTCCCGCCTTTCAAAAGCTGGAGACATGCTCTTGTAATGATAGTTATCCTTCCTCAAATCTTCAGTTCCTGTAACATTGTCCCCAGACGACCAACCTGATCTACTTTTGGACTGCCATGAATTTTCAGGTTTTGGAGGTCCCCACTCCTCATATTTCGGTGGACTCTCTTCTTCAGCATCCCACAAAGACTTTCGCTTTTTTGCATTTTCACCCATAGTGGCCCTTGATAGAAAATATCAGCAATATTTATGTTCTTTCATGAAGCATATTTGGAGACCTGAAAAGTATAGACATGATTTTACTATTTCAGTGGATCAAGCAGCCTCAAAGCAGTAACAAATAAGATTCTATCATGCGCCCTTTCTGGATTACTTCCATAGATTGATTATCGTAATTCAAAAAAATGGAATAACAACAAAATAAAATACAAGTTCCAGATAAAGAGTGAATGTTTGACCACTAAACTTAAATATGCAGAATATGTGTTGTAGAAATATGAAACTCAAGATGAATATGCAAGTAGCATACATAAATGAGAAAACGAGAGAAGATCCCATGAAATAGTGTCATGTCCCTATGTAAAGTTCCAAATACACTTGTCAATAGGTGTGGTATATAATATGCTAAAGGGGACAATAGAGCTATAATCTCTTGCAAATCAACAATAGAAAAAGAAGAAAAAAAATGTTACATGAAGGCAATATCAATTACTCAAAATTAAGATGTTATTACACATACATTGGATTTAATGATTGTCAGGTGCTTTTACTTTTGTTAGAGAGCTTTATGTTGGTGTTACAAGTGTCAATGTACAGATCCTCAAGTTTAATTTTATATCGATTATTGAGTACTACAATCAAATGGGCCCTAATAGAACGTGATTGATATAAAGGATTCGTACAACTGATATATCCTCTAAAGCTGGTATTAATAAATCTTATTGGGAAAAAACAAACATGTAGAGGAGAGAGTAACGGAACGACACACTGACAGAGTCAATCTGATGCAGTAGTGACCTCTTGATTGATCTCTCAGCCAAGACAAGTCTATGCTAAGAATCAGAAATTGCACTCAAGAGTAGGTAGGTCATAATATTTTTGAGTCTAGTTGCTAGAAGTATTAGTTTTCTTTAATACTAGGCAGAAATGGCTCGTGCTACATTGACATATTTTTACGAGCTAAATATGAGCACACATATATATTATATATATATATATATATATATATATATATATATATATATATATAAACATCGGCTTTTCACATATTGTACTTGTCTTTTTGTGCCACCAAAGAATCCTATCAATCTTACCTGCATTAGCATAAAGAAACAGGAAGATGTTGTATGTTTTAGTGTTAGGAAATATTCCTCCCTACTCCATCTTGTTCTCCAAAACTTTCACCTTTTTCAGGAAGCCATGACTTACAGAAACAAAAATCATAGTATTAAATGTTACAAAATCAGATTTTCAAAATCAGATTTTCAACATCTCATTAAACACATTTGCAGGCCTTCCATACAAATTAATCAGACTATTATAAGTGGCAATCATTCGAGGTCTCCTAACTGTTTTCTCAATTTCTGAAACTCTAGACCTGAAAAACTCAGTCAACAAAAACTGCTTCAACAGAAAATTTCAGAGTCATCCAACTCAAAATCAAAATCATCCAACTCAATCTTCCAATACACCAATCCTTATAGAACCTATCTGCTCTTATTATATTCACCTACATCCTTTAAAACTTATAACAATTGTATTCATTGTAGCCTAAACCTTGGGATTTAAATAGCAAGAACGCAGATTAAAGTAAGTTCAGTAATTGGTGAAATTGAAAGTTTAGGTATGTATATAGAAGAACACTCTCTTCATGTTATTGTGAGAATGTACATCAATGCAAGGTTGATCATTCATGCAAATATGATTTTTAAGAAGTGTCAACTATACACAAATAAAATGAACATCATCAAAGTAGGATGCTCAACCTTGGTGATCGAAAGCTCATCAATTATGGAACAATGACATTATTCAAGCAGTGAGCAACAACGTCAGTCATTACCACACTATTTCATTCCAACATGCATTTGTAGGTTGACCAAAGGAAAACAAACCAGACAACCAAGAATTTCATTCTTCATAGGAATGATCTTACAGGTAAACCACTACTATATCCCTATAGGACTTACCATTCATTAATGAAGTTAGTTGAAGTCGTCATTTTATGTAGAAATCAAAGTTGATATTTTCAAACTCACCTAATATGAATTTTCAGTAGTGTCTCTAAGAGAAGGTACTTGTAACCTCCTATTTTGTTTAAATTTCCCCAAACACGTCCACTTCAGATCAAGAACCAGCTGAACATAAATGTTGAAAGCAAAAAGCCCAAAAGAAATTCATACAAGTACCCGGTATCAAGTAACAATCAATGAATCAATAATTCAGCTTGCCTTCAATCCCACTAGTTGGATCAGCAGTATGAAATCACTTTGGTATGTCTAGGTCTATATAATTCTAATAAAGGAATTAAGTACTATTAATAAGACAGAATTATCGACTTTTATGTTGATTGCTATTCTTTAGTTGTGTGTTTATTATTCCTTAACTTTTTGGTTGGTAGGGAATTGATGGCTAGTGATGGTGATGCGCTTGGCAGCAGGGATGACATGTAAATGTTGCAGATCATACAGGGCAAACAACATTGGACTGGAGTGTTGTTCGAGGAGTAGTGCAAGTTGCTGAGCTCTTACTACAAGAGGGTGGTCGTCTAAATGCAGCTAATATGGATGGTTATCAGGTACGATTTTTCTTGTATGCTTTTAGTAGACATTGCATTACTTGAAACACTTTAATATTTCATTTGGTGCTAAAATTTCTGAAGCTGAATCTGTCCAGTCTCCATGGTATTCTAGATACCCATCTAGCGCCTCATGAGCTGAGCTCATTATCAAATTGGTGCATATGTGATTTGGATTTTGCTACACCACATAGGTGATGAGGGTGCAAGGGAATTGTAATCTTGCCTGATGTTATAAAAAGTGCAAAATTTTCTTGTTTCTAGCAATGTAATAGACATGTTATATTTTAATATTCCCATAAGAATGTAATATGCACTTGTAGTTAGATACAATGTAATGAATTGTACCCTCAACTAATAACTAAAATGACAAAAAATGTACAATAAAGAAGACAATAAGATAATATTTGAGAACTTCACAAAATTTGGAGTGTAAAAAATAACAATTCAGTTCACCAAATGCCAATTTCATAATCTCAAAATGACAGGAAATTAACTTAAAAAGTGATCCTTAATTCTTGATCTCACTCTTCCGCTCGAGTATTAGCAAACCATTATCTACAACTCAAGAAAGAAAGAGAAAACTAATGCACGATAAAAAGAAAAATTGGAACAACGGGAGGAAGAAAACATGACATATCCGTAGCTGAAAATCTGATAGAAGTAGCAGCCGATAGTTAACTTCACACTGTAAGTGAAAATAATTTCAGAACCTAAAAGTATCAAATAACAAAAGTCAAAACAAAAATTGAAATTGAAAAAATAGAGAAAATAGCATCCAGAAAATGCAAAAGGAGGCGGTGAAAAAACAAAATAAGGAAACAAAAAATTGAAGCCACTACGATTCAAATTATTGGGGTCTCCATAGCACAAACAGAATTGATCAACAACAAACCCAAATAAGAATAGAAGGAAATATGAAGATACTCAGATGTTGAAGTTAAAACTGATAACTGCATAGCTAAGGGACTACTTTAAATCTACCTTCAAACGTAAGTGATCATTTTTATCATCATAGTTGTTTAAGGTTAACAATTACAACAACCATGGGAAAACCAACCATTATAGTTCTGCAAAAAATGGAAATGTTAGGAAAACATCAAAGAAATTTGGAGGAGCCTTACCCAGGATGAATGATGGAAACAAACAGAGAAGATTTGAGGTTCTATGATTCCTAGGAATACATAGCGGTGAAGGGAGAAGTGGAAAGATGAAACCATACATTAATAACAACACACACATGATAATAACGTGTCAATTCAATATAGCTTTACAAGACACATAAGGTATAGTGAAGTACTAAAATGACAAAGAAATCCCCAGATTTAAATTAAAAGACACAAAACACACATGTTGAAGAAACCTTTTCTAATATAGTAAAACTCAAGTTACCGTTCTCCAAAGAAAAATGTTTCAACAAAATAATAGGTTTTCTAAACATGGTTCAACAATACAATATTAGTATTATTTTCTATTGCTAGCTATGCAATAATTTTTTTACAACCTAGAAAAAACCTGAGAGCTAATGACAAACAATTTGAGACTTGGTGGATAACGGGTCCCCCCTCTACTCCTCTTCACTTAAATATCAGGTGTTTGCCTGCGGCAAGAATTCAAACCCCTCAGGTGCACCTAAAATGTCACGTATTGCACACCTACCACTAGACCCAAGCTCTAGAGACAGCAGCAATAGAATAATTGCTATACATACAAATAGAAGGACCAAAATAAAGTAACTAAATTTCTTTTGTTTGATTGATATAAGAAAGTAAGATAATAAATGTTCCACGAAGATCCCCAAAAAATTAGGGACAGCAACACCAATCCCCAATAAATCCAAGAGAAGAAAGAATATCCAACAAAATTAGCTACACAAACTAGTGATCCAAGAACACAACAAACAACTAGCAACTACCGCCATTAACAGAATAAGAACCAGAACAAATTTCATGTTATAGCTCTTAAAGATAACAACTCTATTCATATCTCCAAATCATTATAGTCAATCACTTCTGACTGTTGGAAAGGTTCTTTATCCTAACTAAATTTACTTTGCTTAGGCTTCAGGAGACTCGGAAACTTAAAACGCAGTTGCTAATGGTCCAGCATCACTTGGTTCTTCTACAAGTTCTGAACCAGACACAAAAATTTACAATTTTCTATGAACTGAACGATGTACGGCCTTCCACAAAATGGAAGCAGTAAGTATTTTGAGCAGGATGAGGCATCAATGGGGTTGTCAATCCTTTAAATTTTGTTGACAGACTTCACACTCGTCACAAACAACTTAAACAACAACATACCTAGTGAAGTCCACACAGTGGGTTCTGGAGAAGGCAGTATGTACGCATACCTCATCTCTACCTCAGAAGTGATGTAGAGAGGTTGATTCTAATAGATCCCCTTCTCAAGACAGAGAGTCTAGGAAAAGACATAATGAAAGTACAATGGAGTATGGACAATAAATAGTAACAAAAATAACAGATAGTAACTAACAGTTCTATAACAAAATAATACTACAAACAAACTACACAACATAGAAAATAGTCACAGAAATTGAAGAGCGAGAAACTACAAGAGTAGTCCTATGACTGCTATTAAGGGCAACAAGACAACTTAATGGCTAGAATACCAGTTGCAGCTGAATAGAACACTGGTGAGAGGTTATGTTGCATCCTAAGGCCATCACTTAAAATGTATATCTGATGTTGCCAGCTAATGCACGTCCATAGAAGATGCAACCATTTTGCGAGCCTAAATATAAGATGTGATTCCAGCACTCATCTCTGAAGACAATTTGACCAAAGAACTTCTATTGAACCTTGAATCATCCAGTGGATATATGCTTATATAATTAACGGGCTCATTTGGCTTTTCAGTAGCAGCTAAATATAAACTTTATTTATGTCAATTATTGCACTTGATGAATCAAGTCATGACAGGTCTTCCTTTTTAATTCTCAAAAATAAAAGTCATGACGGGTCTATTAGTTTCACATTCAACAATCTCCGACGCATATCGTAAAAACATCCCCAAGTTATTCTTGGTAATAAAGTCGTACCCAAATTTCTTTTGACTAATACTTTGGTGTTGAATAATGGCCTCTTCTTTTTATATTCCTTTTCTTCTCTTCTGCCTCTTTTGTTATCCCGACTCTCCAACTTCTACTAGCTTTGACTTTATACAGCATGCTACAGCTAGTCTGCTACTGCTACTTCTGATGGTGAACAACCATGTCATCACGTCGAAAGAAGCAGAACCGATATAACCATCCAAATGTGCATCAGTGAAGCACAAATGACCGATAATATCATTCAAGCCTTGCCTAATTAAGGATGATTAACAATAATACCAGTGAACTTTAACAAACACAAATTATATTGGAAGTCTTCCATCAAATTCCATGAGGGAACTGAACTTGCCAATGCACCAAAAAATACCCACCCAAAACTATTTACAAGGGTCTTTCAGTTCCTTCAAATTCTCTTCTGTTTGTTCTTGTTTATATTATCCAAGATACATGAAACAAAGGAGCTAACTTCAACAATCTCATTTTCAGCCTCGTCCTTCTACATATCCACCCTAGTAGTCTCTCTAACTATTCTTTGATGTCATCAATTCAATTTCAAACACCTTCCACACCATGCACCATAACATGTTTGTGTCGAACCATGAAGCAACAATTATTAACATTCTCTATTGCAGTCCTACATATGAAACACCAGCTTTTATAAATTTTACTCCTCCATTCTTCTGTGTGGATGGCTTTCCATGCAGATCTTTTATTGATGAAGTAAAGATGACTTTCCGTGCAGTTTATCAAGTTAAGAAAGGTGAATTTCTTGAAGCTCTGGTAACCCAACTGAAGTGTAAGGGAAGTCTTCGTTCTCTTTCAAGTAATATGTTATAGAAAGACTTAGATTGAGAAAATATCATCTCCCGCACTTCTCATTTGGGCTGTTATTATCGATAAGTGATGTTTTTTGCTTGTAGAATGATTATATCACCTTGTTGAGCTCTTCCATCACCTAGCACTGCAAATTCCTTTCGAAATTCAGGTCCAAATAAATTTTAATCTCTATGTTGCTGGCATACAAGACTAAGTACTACTGTTCGTAGGCAAGACATTTGATGACAAAGAGACAAGTGTTACCAAAAAAAAAGAATATAGTTGCACCATTTTCAGAAGTTCACAATTTCTGGCTTTATTTCCAAATAAAAGGCTATCTTTTTTTGGTATAGGAGGACCTCTCACTTTTTAATGTTCACTAGCTTAGTGCTTGGCTAATTTTTGCTATCAATAAAATTTGTTTATTGACACAAAAAAAATTATGGCTTTATTTACTTAAATCTGATATCTATGTCAAACCTGCCCACCCTTTCATTACACTCCTTTGTAGAGTTGCTCTATAAGGCTGCATGACTGATCTCAGTAATTCTCCAACATGATCCTCCTCTACAACACTAGTTACTCTTTAGAGAAACTTCAAATCCCTTTTCCTATCTTGTAACTTTACTAGCCTTTGAGCAAGAGCAACAACTCACCAATACGGCAGTACCGCCAATAAGGACATGCTATAGCTTAGAGTATTTCAAATAGTGCTCCTAATCAATACTTCTTTTTAATACTAGCCACACTTCATCTGGAAGTATATGAGAAGAGTAGTGAACTCCTCATATAAATGAACGAATTTAATGCTTCGGGCAAACAACTCAAGAACAATTGTTCATCACTTCCGGCAAACAGATTAGGAGCAATTGACAAAGCTAATTACCCACATTCCAGTAATCAAGCTTCAGATCTAGTCTATATGCAGAATCCCCAGAATACTATCCAACAAATTAAATTGTCCAAGTCCCAATTACAGTACAAATTCAACCAACAACAAGCATAAATCAATCTTAAATTAGTTTGGGTCCGCTATATCTATGTCCACTACACTCTATTTTAACCCATTTCCTAAAATTAAGATCCCTTAAATTAAATGTCACTTGTCCTCCCACTTGCTAACATGTCAAAGGTCAGTACCCTTTTTTCTGAAATCTTCTATATAAAAAAATCCCTCAAGAGTAGTGAGTGAAAGAGAGAATGTGAGAGAATTGTAGAAGAAAAAGATTATTTGAAGGAGTTCGTCTATGGCCTATAAGTCTTCGCAACCTCTCTACACATGAACTACTGGATCTGTAAGAGAGGTATTAGCTGAATGATAGTCACTATAGGGGTATTTTGGTCATTTTTCTCACCTTACACAATCTATAAATCTATCATAGATTATTGGCATAATTATACAAATGTCCTCCTATTTTATATGGTATAAAATTGAATTATTAGATACACACGTCATAATGTGACAATTTATGTGTGCCACCAAGTAAAATATATGCTTAATCAACTCTATACCAAATTTACGTACGTCTTTGCACACTCAAAATTAGAGAGTTTCTTTGATCTATTTAGTTTGTTGAAGGGTAGGAGTGGTCATGGTATGGTATATATTGAAATTTTTAGATATCGTGATTTTGATATTATAATATTTGGTATGGTATATGATATACATTTTAAATTTTTTTGGCATTCAATATGGTTTAAATACTGAATACCTTATTGAAGTATATTGTTATATAAACAACATTTATATTATTAAAGGCATAATACATAAACATGACATTTAACTTGGCTGACAACTATGACCTTTAACTTTGGGTGTGCACAAGTAGGCACTTAAACTTGTATAAAATTGAACCAAATGACACATTCGTCCTGCATGACACCCTACATGGCAATTTATGTCTTTTACGGCATTGTATGTGTATCATGTCATATAGCACAAATGTGTCTAATTGTTCAATTTTATACAAGTTTAAGTGTATACAAAGGTAGGCAATGATCAAGCATCTAGATTGTTGAAGTCTCTCTATGGTCTTAAATAAGCTTCAAGAAAGTGGAACATTAAACTCACCACTACCTTGATTGATTCAGGCTTCATACAGATCACTAGAGACTATTCTTTGTTTACTAAGAGGAAGGAAAATAAACTGGTGGTTGTATTGATTTATGTAGATGATTTACTGATGACGGGAAGTGATTACAGTATGATTCATGAAACCAAGACAGTCTTGCAACATGCATTCAAGATTAAAGACCTAAGGGAACTAAGGTACTCCTTGGGTTGGAGTTTGCTAGAAGTGAAGCTGGGATTCTCATACAGCAGAGGAAGTACACTTTGGAGTTATTAGCAGACATGGGACTATCACGTGCTAAACCAGTGTCAACACCTATGGAGCTGAATCTAAAACTCACTACCACTAGAGTTTGATTCTCACATAAATCCTGCACATATTGATACACTCTTTGAAGACCCTACAAGCTATCAAAGGTTGATTGGGAGGTTGTTGTATCTCACAACCACTAGGCCAGACATATCATTTGCAGTTCAATGTTTGAGTCAGTTCATGCATGCACCAAAGGCCTCACATATGGATGCAGCACTCAGATTGGTCAGGTATTTGAAGACAGCACCAGGTCTAGGAATTCTAATGTCATCTACTGGTGGAAATAATTTGCAGGTGTTTTGTGATGCTGATTGGGGTTCATGTATCAACAGCAGAAGGTCAATCACTAGATACTTAATCAAATATGGAGATTCTCCTGTCTCATGGAAGTCCAAGAAGCAGGTTACAGTCTCCAGAAGCTCAACTGAGGCTGAGTACAGAGCCATGGCCTCAACTGTTGCAGAAGTTGTTTGGACTGTTGGTTTGTTTCAGGAATTAGGTGTTGTCATCTCCCTACCAGTACCTGTTTATTCAGATAGTACTTCAGCATTACAAATTGCAGCCAATTCTATGTTTCATGAGAGAACAAAACACTTTGACATTGACTGTCATTTCATCAGAGAAAAGATCCAAGATGGATTGCTTATCACTGCCTATCTACCATCCTCAGATTAGCCTGCAGATGTTCTTACTCAGACAAGCAATTTTGAATGTCATATAACCGGAGTGTATGCTCCGAATAATGAAGTGGAGAGGAGGGTTGTATAGGAAGAACTGGCTGATGTAAGAGGCTTGATGGATGGTCCATGGGCTGTTTGTGGTGACTTTAATGTCTGTAGATTTTCTTCTGAAAAAAAGGAATGCAACAGGTTAAACTCAGCAATGACAGAGTTCTCATAATGCATTGAAGACGTGAACCTCATTGATCTGCAATTAAGTGGTGGAAGGTATACCTGGTACAAGGGTGATAGCCATATCACAGCATCCAGGATAGACAGGATTATGGTTTCAATAGAATGGAATAATCTTTTCTCCAACATAAAGCAAACTACTATGCAAACAGTGATTTCTGATCATGTTCCTATAGCCTTGCTATGTGGGCATTGGGAACAATCTAAATCCTATTTTAAGTTCGAAAATTGGTGGCTGACACAAGAAGGATTTGTTGATAGAATCAAGGTTTGGTGGAATGATTTCGAATTCTATAGGAAGCCAGATTACATCTTAGCATGCAAACTCAAAGCCCTCAAAGGGAAATTGAAAGAATGGAGCAGAAATAACAAGGTAATCTGAAATTGCAAAAGAACAACCTTCTCAATCAGATGGCTAAGTTAGAATCACATCAGAGCAACAGAGTGTTAACTGAGGAGGAGAAAGAAAAAAAAGCCACACTTTTCATAGAGTATGAGGGGTGTTTGAAGAATGAGGAAGTGGCCTGGAGATAGAGATCGAGGGCTTTGTGGCTCAAGGAAGGGGATAGGAATACAAAGTTCTTCCACCAAACAGCTAATGCCCACAAGAGATGCAACAATATTGATCAACTGGAAGTTCAGGGAGAGACTATAACAGAGCCAAATAGAATCAAAGAAGAAATTATTTCTTTCTACAAAAAATCGTATATACAACCTGAAGATTGGAGACCCTCTGGAAATATCAGCAACCATCCTACCATTACAGAGGGTGAAAATGAAGCATTGCAGGCAGATTTCAAGGAACAAGAAGTACTTGAGTGTTTAAAAAAGTGTGCTATAGACAAAGCCCCTGGTCCTGATGGATACACAATGAGGTTCTTTCTAAAATGTTGGGAGATCATTAAGCATGACATTATGGGGGCTTTTCACAATTTTCACTCAACTGGGATGTTTGAAAAGAGCTATAATGCAACCTATATAGCATTGATTCCTAAGAAGATCGGAGCGAAGGAACTCAAGAACTTCAGACCCATCAGCTTAATTGGAGCTTCTATAAGCTAATGTCCAAGGTTTTGATAGAGAAGGTTGAAGAGAGTTGTGGATAAGTTGGTACACAAAAAACAGATGGCTTTTATCAAAGGCAGACACATCATGGATGCAGTGCATTGCTAATGAAGCAATTGATTCTAGAGTGTCCCAGAAGAAACCTGGTATACTATGCAAACTTGATGTTGAGAAAGCATATGACCATGTGAATTGGGATTTCATTCTAAGTATGCTGAGACAAATGGGATTTGGTAGCAGATGGATCAGTTGGATCAAGTTTTGTATTTCAACTGTTAAGTTTTCAGTAATCATCAATGGGTCTCCCGAAGGCCTCTTCAATGCACGCAGAGGAGTCAGGCAAGGGGATCCTTTATCACCCTTCTTGTTCATCATAGCTATGGAGGGGCTTAACAATATGTTGAAGATAGCCAAGACAACTGGAAGAATACAAGGATCTGAAATCAGTAAGGTTGCGGGAATAGTATGGAGATCATACACCTACAGTATGATGATGATACACTAATATTTTGTGGGACTGAGGAGGAGCAATTGTTGATTTTGAGACTTATACTAGTCTACTTTGAAGCCATATTTGGACTACATATAAACTGGAACAAAAGCCATTTGTATCCAATTAATGTGGTTCCGAATATGGAGCACCTCTCACAACCCTTGGGAGGAGTGATAGGTACTCTGCCATCAGTATACTTGGGCATGCCTTTGGAGGCAAAGTCTGGAGCCATAGACATTTGGAACCCAATAGTGGAGAAATGTGAAAAGAAACTAGCCAGATGGAGATCACAATACCTCTCCTTGGGAGGTAGATTAACACTGATAAACTTTGTTCTCTGTTCTGGATGCTCTACCTACATATATACTATCTATCTTCCATATTCCTCAGTCAGTAGTTCAGAGATTGGACAAAATTAGAAGAAACTTCTTGTGGAAAGGAAATAAGGAAAGAAAAGGTTTTCACTTAGTCAAGTGGAAGAACATCATTATAAGTAAGATGCAAGGTGGATTAGGTATCAAGAATCTTAAAAACCATAGCAAAGCTCTTAAGATGAAATGGTTATGGAGGTATCATTAGGAGGACCAAGCACTATGGTATAGGGTGATCAACCACAAGTACGAGGAGCTAAATAAATGGGTAACCAAAGAGGTAAATACCCCCTATGGGATTAGCCTTTGGAAATCCATCCGAATATTTTGGCCCATTCTCAGTACCCAGTCAACTGTCAAGGTACAAAATGGCAGAAAACCAGTTTCTGGTTCGATAAATGGTTGGGTGGTATGAGCTCAAAGATCGTTTCCCTGACATCTTTACACTGGCTCAACACCAACAGAAGACTGTCGTTGAAATGTGGACACAACAAGGCTGGGATCTGATTTTCAGAAGAAATTTGAATGACTGGGAAATTCCCAGAATACTTGAATTGTTTAAGGTTCTGGAGAGTTTCCAAGGTATACAAACAGGCGAGGATTTTTTATGGTGGCAGGGGCACAACAAAGGTAGTTACAAGGTGAAAGAAGGATACAAACAAATAATTATTGCTGGCATTCAAGACTCCAAATGGCCTTGGAAGCAAATCTAGAGGACCAAAGTGCCACACAAAGTGGCATGCTTTACATGGCTACTAGCTAAGGAGGCAGTCTTGACATTGGATAATGTGGCCAAGAGAGGAATCTCTCTATGTAATAGATGTTCCTTGTGTGGGAAGGCTAATGAGACAGTGAGACATCTCTTCTTACATTGCAACTTCACTGGGCAACTGTAGCAGATTTTCCTTAATCTCAGAGACATATCTTGGTGTCTGCCTAGCAAGATTGATGAGACTCTATTCGGTCGGGAGATGGCTGGAGTTAGGGCTACAAACAGAGAAAGATGGCGGATGATCCCTGCTAGTATTTGGTGGACTATATGGAGGGAGAGAAACGAGAGATGTTTTTGAGAATAGGAACAACAACTTTTAGGAAGTAAGCTTAAGTGTATTTTGTTGTTCTGCTTTTGGTGTACAAATGTCTACTCCAATGAAACTGAGTCAATCATAGATGTTTTAGGATCCATTTAGATTTGGTTCAGTTTTTGGATAGACTATACTTACTTTCTGCTTTTGTAAATATGGTTTTTCAGTACTACCTAAGTACTCTGTGAAATACAAATGTTACAGTTTCGAAAAAAAAGAATGGAAGAAAAAAAACTTATTACAAAGGATACCCTTCCATTACATCCTCTTCCTCTTAATCTAAACACAGATCATTATTGATTGGGAGTCATCTAATGTAAGGTAAAACTCATTAGGAATAGGATTTCGGTATTAGGAAACAAAAGAAAGTAGTTGAAAACGCACATCATGTAAGCACTTCTAGATTGCTACATCTTATATTTTCACCTTGAATACAAGCTCTCAACAAGGCTCCTAACTTAAATATTTTTCTCAGTTGAGCAGGTATTCATTACCCAAATTTTCCATAAAGTCAGCAAGAATACAGAAAATGATAAAACAGAAAATACTAGCAGTCAGACAACTAAATAGAGACTACACATGGAAGAAAATAACTCAATCAGCTGAGATGTCATGCAAGAAAAGCAGAACAGAAGCAGTTGCATAACTATCTCACATCACAGGCTGCTGTCAGAACAACTAAAAGGTGTGAACAACTAAAAGGTGTGATCTATTATGACTAGATACTTATCAGACACAAATTAGGTGAAGCAGAGATGATAAAAAATAGTGCCATATAGTCTCTTCAAGATATCTTCTTCATTTCACATTTAGGCTATGTAATTTCTACGATTAAACTTCGATGATATTAAATGCTTCAAGATCTACCTATTGCACAAGAATTAACAGCACATACAAAAGAAGTGAACTTATACTATACCCAATGCCCCAAACTCTGACCTGTGTGACAGTTGGATGCAAAATTCTATCAAATAAAATATCCGTAAACTAGCACAACCAAACCCAACCCGCCCTTTTGATTTCCCCCAAATTATGCTCAGAAGTAAATGAAAGTAAGCAAAAAAAAACGAACTTGATTCCACTGGAATTTCAGTACTCAACTCCATTCCCCAAATCTAAAACCAAAAACCCATCTTGACCCAAATGCTCAAACAGCAAAATAAGCACACCCAGATACGTAAACAAAGACAAAAAGTAAGCAAATCAGCAGAGTAACTGCAATCAAAATCAATGGAAATTCAACAAGTAGAGACCTAGCTAGATACTTACGTGAATACAGAAAGCCTCTGTCTAGGTTCAATAGGACTAGGTGGTACACCAGCTAAACTTCCTCCATTCTGGGGTTTCCTTTTTCAAGTTTTCCAGCTTAAGGAAGACAAACATCTGAATTGGAAAACTGAATATCAAGTTCCCATTTCAAAGAATCAAGAGAACATAATCTAAAAATCAGTTCTTGATTCAGCTGATTCTCTGGGGGTAGATGGGAAGTTGTGAGAAAATGCCAAAGAATCAAGATTTGATTTGAGTCCGTGAAACAGATCAAAAACAAATACGAAGTAGCAAAAAACACTCAAAAATTGATATGCATTTCACTCGGCTAAAGGTCAAGAAACAACCCTTGTTTTTTTCGGCGCTTCTAACCCGTATCCGATAGAGTTCGCTTCTAATACAGCAAATTTCCGTAGTTAATAGGGTTCGAATTTAAAATCTCTCAATTGAAGATGAATAAGTATTAATTACTTTATCGAAGTCAGGAAAAAAACACTTGAAGGAGTATTTTTTTTTTTATTTTTAACCAATTCTTATATGGTTAAAAAATATAATTTAATTATTTTCAAAATAGTGAAATCATATAAAAAGATATTTGTATTAGTCACAAAAACAAAGATATTTGTTATCATGACCTTCCTATAATTAGGTGATATATTAGTATTGGGGAACTTTCATATACAGCAAATAAAAAATTCATATTTATATGTTATAGTAAAATTTACATAATTATGCTCCATAACAAACATAGAAATTGTATAATTCGTTATACATATATAGTTGAAGCAAATTGTATAAAACGAAGTGTATAAAACAAGAAAGAGAAAAATACTTGGACAGAGAATTTGTATAAAAACGAAGTGTATAAAACGAATTGTATTATTATAAGGGGGCGTTTGGTAGAAGGTATTAAAAGAAATAATCCATGTATTAGATGTGGTATAATTTAATACCGTGTTTGGTAGGAATGTGAGCCTATGTATAACTAATCCATGGATTAGTTAATACATCCCACATGGTATTATGTGATGTATTGCTAATACCTTCCATTTGGAGGTATTAGCTCTAATACCATGGACTATTTTAAGTAAAGACAAAAATACCCATCAAATCCATTAATATTTAATTTATTTTTTTGATTTTATATTTTATATTTTATATTTATACTAATAAAGTTATTTAAATAAATTAGCTTACAACTTTTATTATTTAGATATAATTTTTGTTTCTAAAATATGAATTACTTAATCTATTTATTATTAATATAAAATATTATAATCCGACGAATATGTTAATGTTGATGTATGAATTTAAGAACAATTCATAAGTAAAATATTGTCTCTTAATGAAAGTTCATTAAACATTACATAAGTAGTCTAAAACAAGAGTGTGTGTATATATATATACACACACACATCTCGAGTATAAAAATAGTTTAATTTTTTATTTTATGATAAAGAGTTTTTTAAAATTCATTGATACAAAACAAAGTTCAATAAATTTTCTCTATAATCATTATAGTTGTGTGACCTTTTGAGTTATTAACTCTAATTTTTTAAGATTTCAATTATTTACTCTCAAATAATTTAAGTGAGAAAATAGTGAACATGACAATAAAAATTTTATTCTCCTAACTAGTTAAAAATGTTATAAAAAATAATATTATCCGTTAATTATCTACTTTGACTCAATTACATGAAATACAAAATCTCATAACAACTCTAGGGTATAATTGGAATTTTTTTTCAAAAAAAAAAACATTCAAACCACACAAATTAGTTAAGAAACAATGAACCAAACACTTGATAAAAATAATCCATGCATTGCTAATCCCTGTATTGCTAATCCCTGCATTGCTAATCCCTGCATTACTAATCCCTGCATTATTCATTTTTGTACCAAACGACCCCAAGTGTATAGAATGATTATATACAATTTAAATTGGTATAAAATGAGAAAGAGAGAAAGACAAAAGAGACTTGACAAGGAATATACAATTGAATCGAATTGTATAAAACGAGAAAGAGAGAAATTAGATACAATTTGAAAATTGTATAAAACGAGAAAGAGAGAAAGGCAAAACAAACTGGGTAGGGGATTATTTTTATTGTATAATTATAAGTGTATAAGACAAAAATATATGTGCTTGCATGTGTATATACAATTTTCTCACGCTTTATACAAACAGAAACACAATTTATATATTTCGCTTCTGTTTGTATAAGTGAGAAAGGCGAGGGTGGCAAGCCAGATTTGGGAGAGTGGCGAGCGAGATCTGGAAGAGGGGAGAGAGGGGAACAAAAATATATGTACTTATACAATTTTCTCTGCTTTATACAATTAGAAACAATTTTTATACATTTGTGTTTGTATAAAAAGTGAGGAAGCGAGCGAGAGCTTGGAGGAGAGTGGCGAGCGAGATATTTGGGAGAGAGACGCCTGACAATTTTTTGCAAACGTTTGCTATGAAGCACAATTAAATCAAACCCTGGCTACTCCATTTATTTGAGGTTATTGATTTGCTATGTACATTTTTTCTATTAGTATTACTATATCTAATTGATGACCATAGCAAATTATTGTAGGTTGGTTAGCATTAATTGTGGAGCATTAATTTAATCTGTCAAATTTAATATTCACTAACAAAATGTTAAACTAAACAAGTTTAGTTAAAGACCAATGCCAAAACTGCAAAATATTAACTACAGATCTAGAATAGAGGTACAAACTTTTTTTTTTTTAAATGGTTTTAAAAAAATAGTATCTCTAATTAGTTCTTACTATACCAAATATTTTAATTGATTAGGAATATTTTATAATATGATGGAATTAAGACCTGAGTGATGATAGTGAAATGAGAATCGGACCTCTTTCATAATTTTGTATGAAGGATCAATTCTCATACTAATTTTATATGTAATGTGTTTCGAATTATTATATATTATGACATATATTATTTTCATATAACTTATATAGTATTGATTAACGAGACATACAATAAAATTAAAGATAAATTAAAAATATTAAGACAAATTCTTCGATCGAAAATTTTTGAACTAAGCTGATTAAATTAAAGTATATGGAGTGTAAGTTTAGTTTTACATCACAAGAAATGAGTGAGAATAATGCATGGGTCATTCAAAGAAGAAACTCCCCAAGAATGCTAGTTCTGGGTCAAAACTTGGTAAAAAGTTACTCATTATTTATTAATTTCTACTAATATTTATTACTATCTCTTCCAAAAAAGTTTTAATTATAATTTAAGTGATAAATAAATATTTTTTTCAAAAGAAAAAATTATGTTTAATGAGTTATAATTATGACTGAATCATTGATAAATTTAAGCACATAATTAATGTATTATTTTGCCTATATTTTTATTTTGTAATTATTGATTGTTATCAATTATATTATAAGGTAATTTTTAACGGAATATATTCATTATAAAATGATAATATAAATATATGAGTTTTTCCATAATTTTTAAAATTTATGTGTATAAATCATATTTTTAAATAGTCAAATATTCTTGAGAAAAATTGGGGTCAAACACATGGTTTAATTTCACCAAAAACTTTATTCAAATATTATTTGTCAAGAATATTTAATCGGAAAATTACGACCTCGTGAATCGTGAGATTTTATATTTAAAAAATACAAAATAATAAAATGCATCATTTGGGTTCAACCCTCAATATTCTCTTTAGTAGCTTGGTAGGATACATTTCTACAACTAGACAATTGATGCTTATTGGTTAAAAATTATGTTACTTTTCATTTATATTTTTTTAATTTATATTTTCATGAAAATGAATCAATCTCATAAGGATTTATTTCTAAGAAAAAGTTTCAAAAAATAAAATAAAAATTGACCTCCCAATTATGTTTTATCCTATGCTTTGATTTCATTACTAAGTAATTTTATTTCTTTTATTTTGATTATCCTCAATATTTGTATTGACACTTTCTGTTCTTCAACATTTGTATCATACTCCCTCCGTCCACAATTATTTATAAGGGTAAGATCATGCACTTTGATCAAGGAAAATTTAATACAAGATGTAATTTGAATAATATAATTCTATTTCAAGAATATCAAAAGTCTATTTAATTTTTCAGTTGAACAAAATGGAGTAATTATTAAGGGTAAAATTGAAAAAAAAAAAAAGACTAATTATTTCTTTGTTGTTAAAATTGATAATTTTTTAGTATATCTGTCAAACAATTATGGATGGAGGGAGTAGTTTATTTTATTTTCGCATTTCTTTTAAAATATTTTCTTGAATCAATATTAAAAACCGCCTTTTTATCTCATAAATATAAAAATAAACTATGTGTACAATCCAATATTTCTATACTTAAATATGAATAATGAATATGTAGTTATGATTATAAAGTATATTGGACCTTATAATGTATGTTGGGCCTTTCATATACACCCTTTACCAAATTGTATGTTATTTATTCTATCACTAAGTATTAGGTGAAGATAATTACATTCTAGAAGTCAAGTTCAACTTTAGTGTGTTAATTTGCTAGCGGAAACATAATCCATTTTAGAAAAATATTCACATATAATATGATAGTGTTATTAGGATTTTCTCTATTTGGCATCAAGATGAATCCTTGAAGATGTATTACAAATAATTCTAACAAAATATGCCCAAATAATTTATTCTTTTCTTAAATAGTTTGTATAATTGCACTCTATGGTAAATTTTATGTTTGCTATGATTATTAATCTGTATATCTCGATATACATATACATAAAAAATTGTATTTGTATATTTTGGTATACTTATACATGAAAACCTGTCATGTCTTGATCTGTATATTCAGTAATTTATATATTGATTTGTATACAAACTAAAACTTAGTAATTGTATATAAACAAAATTACTACATATATATATATATATAAAGAGACTACACATACATGTTTTTATTATGTATAATTATGTCATATATACAAACAACAAATTATATACAAACAAATGTTATACTAATATGTATAATTATTTTTTATATAACAAAGGGAATTCGTATATACTAATATACCATCCGAATGAATCCCGCCAGATAGCAAAAATATGAAATGTTTGTTGCGAATACCAATAAAACCTTAAGAAAGAAAAGCTAATAGTGTGACAATAACTAACATAAAAACCTTAAGAAAGAGAAGGTAATACTATGACAATAACTATTCCATTCTCATTATCCATTGAACTTTCCTTGAACAATTCTCTTTTTTGTCATATTATTATTGATGTAATCATAAAAAAAATAAAAATTTCCATGCTTCCTCAAAATATTTTCTATTCTTCCCTTAACTTTCTTTGACAAAAATCAATTGACATATTTAGTTTGAAGAAAGTAAGAAACAAAAAATACACTAACAGATCATTGAGAACATAAATAAAATCAAACAGTCTCTAGGTTTAAAATTTTAATTAAGGTCTAATTTTGAATTAATCAAATCAATGATCCTAAAATTCTTTTTGTATATATGTGGACTCCACACTGTTTTAATTGATGCATTATTTACATGTCCTTGTCCTTTAGAAAGTTTGGTTTGATCAGCCACCTAAATCATGGACTTGTTAGTTGTTAGGCAGGGCCCATTTTATTTTGGGTACTAGAATTGTTTTTTGTTTTCATAGAAATGAAATCTAAAGTTTCTTATAAAAAAAATTATAAAGCGTTTGGAAAATAATGTCTCTCACGTGTTTGGTTAACAAAACACATAGGGCTACATTAATCATAACTTGTATAGTCACATAAATGTATGATGATATTTCGAATTACAGGTATCAAAAGTCTTATAGCTATATATAATATGATATATTTGAAATACTAATTTTAAAAAATTCGATGAAATATTTTTAATTATGAATACAAAGTCTATGAACACAAATCTCCTCCACCTTAAATGTTGTATTGTTGAATTCTATTATTGAAACTATTGTATTTCATATTCTTTGCTTGTTTTTGTCATATGGGCCTTTCTTAACTTAAAGTTATTTAAAAATCTTGTCAAAGTATTTCATATGCATTATTTTTATGAGTAAACTATATCAAAGTTTTTCAAGATTTTTTTTTTTAGCTTCAAATGCATTATTTCAAGAAAGAGTTAAAAGAAAATTATTTAGCTTCAAGTGCATGAAAGAAAGGAAAGTCATATTTCAAGAAAGCACAGTCAATTTTTAAAAAAAGCATGTTTAGCTCCATAGAAAGCATATTTCAGCGTTGAGAAAATATAATTAAATTTTTAGAAAAATATAGTTGGTTTGTTCAAACGAACTATATGAAGCAAGGATTCAAAGAAAGATTTTCAATTTTCTCTAAATGTGAAACACTTTTTTCTTAATGTGGGTCATCTTTCAAATTATTGAGCAACAATGCATGTTTCGAAAATGACATTGAGCATTAAGTTATATAATGAATTCAAATCTAACTATGTCACCAACGTATGATAAAATCGCATTGTTGACACATGCAACTCCTCAGAAATCCTCTAGTAAGGGTTCATAGATTGAACCCATTAATTAGTTAAGTTTGTTTTATATCGTGACAAGGTGTATGATGGCTCTGCAACATGAGCAAATCGTTCTGTTATTATGAGGCTAAGGTGATGATTATTAGTTAGAAAAAATTACTAAGAAAATAAAGTTATATTATCTTAGTTTTTTTGTTGGTGCACATTTTCTATTGGTAAGTTCTACGTTAAGATACACATGCTTTACTGTATATTCAATTGACTTTGCATTAGTCTACCTTTAAAATTATTCATTCAACACAATATTTTCCGTTAATAGTTGTTTGTTTTATTTAACTATTTTACATATCGTACATTTGAATGTATTGACGTCATTTATCTTTACATTGTTTTATGATGCCGACTCAAAATTGAAAGGAATTGCATTACTATTATATAAATTTCATTTTGCTCTGGTGAGACCTCCATACTTTAAGAGGACACTAGTTTATTTAGAGTATTAACATTTATTTGATGTTATAAATACAATATTTAGATACCCTTTTGTTTCAGTGACCTATCTTCAATACATTAGAACCTCATAAACGCGTCACGTGTAGAATTGTCAATATGGGTTAGACTAATTTAACCTGTGATTTGACAGGGCCAGGTTAAGATTTTTGAAGTCCATTTATGAATTTTTTTTTTAGCCCGGCCTAAATAAGTTTACTGATTTGTGAGGCTTGATAAATATGGATAGGCCTGACCAATAGGCCAAATAAAAATTAATTAAAAAATAAAAATAAAATAGAGTATTAAAAATAACAAGAGTACAAACTCAAAATGTATTTAAAGTTTGAAATATTAAAATTTAAATGCAAATTGTGTTTATAAAACATGTACTACATAAAATAACTATTCCCTAAAATTTTCACGGAATCACTACATAGGCCCGTAGCCTATGAAAAATTATTATAGATTTTGTATTTTATTGTGATAATAGATAAATAATTAGATTAATATTTCTATTTAATTATTTATTTTTTTTATTTGAAATTAAACTCAAATAAATGTTATAAAGATAATTCTATTTGTAGATTTATTTAACAAATAGTAACACTAACGCCATGTAATATTGTCTTGTCGATATTTATGATAATATTATTAATTATGATTTGCTTTAAAAAATATATATTTTTTTAAAATGGGGGGACCCGGAACAATCCGTATCCCACGCATAAAAATATATATTTTCTACTTCTTTCGTCCATTTTTAATTGTCATGTTGCGCTAAGTCAATTTGACTAATTCTGAAAGTTAAATAAATCACATTAATTCGATATTTTAAACAAAAAAATTTAGATATTCAAAAACTAGTATATTAAAAGTACTATAAATTGTAATTTTTTGCATATTGATATGATGAAAAAATACATCTTAAAATATTAGTCAAAATTCTTATAGTTTGACTCTAAAAATAAAAGTCATGACAAACAATAGTGGACGGAGGGAGTAATTTTTTGACGACAGGTACACCAATATCCCTAAAATGCAACGGAGGATATTTACGTACCATTTACGATAATTGGGTATTTCGAATTGGATTACACTTCTTTAAAATCAAAAATCGAAAACCCAAATCGAACCGAAAAATCAAATGAACACCCCCAGTGTAGCCCACGTATAACAAGTATACATATTCTAGTTTTTGACGAGAGGGATGCAAATAATCAAAAAATATAATATAAGATATTTATATACTATTTACGATAATTTAAAGACATATTTATCTCGTATTATATGTTTTGGTCCGGAAAATAGGTATGAAATGTGCTAATTTCCATAATCATGAACCCTAGGTCCCTAACACGCACCGCGTTGTAGACGTACATGGTCTCACGTTTTAAAAAATAGGGAAAAGTGACCAGCTAAGCAAAGCCATTATGGCCATCATTCATTCATTTCAATCCCAACTATTTATTCTTACCTTCTTCTCAGGGCCTTCCGATCTACTGTTTCACCTCTGTTTTTGAATTCCAATATTTCTTTCGCCAATCGATCTGCTTCAGAGCATTCAGCAATCGATCGGCTTTAATCCAGGTATAAACTCATACGTTGAATTTGGTTATTGATCGTTCCACTGATAATTTTCTGTTGATTTTCGCTTTGAATGCTATATCTAATGACTTGAGTTATTGATTATGTCTTTTGTTTTCCTGATTCATTTGTTGTTCATCAAATTTGTGTGATGATTTTGAAATACGGAGCTGCTAGTTGATTTTTGGAGTAGTTACATAGTATTGCTGGAGCTAAAGTGATAAGTCTCCTTATTGCTTCTGAAGTTGTTGAATTGGGTTTGTGATAGTGTTGTTTTGGAAATTTAGGCATTATATTGAGTCTTGAGCTGTAAGAAGAAGCATAATTTTGAGGTATATTACTGTATTCAATGTTGTACTCTCTCTATTCCATATTAACTGAATTTCTGAGATTTTTTTCATTACTCAAAATAATTGAATCGTTCAAAGTTCAAGATGCATGTTTAAATTTGCCCTTTCATTATTGCAGTTTTATGTTTTCTAGGAGATAAATTACCCTACTTATGATTTTATAAAAGTAATAGTGAAAATTATGATTTAAATTATGTGTTTGAATATGTGTCCATTGCCTTACAAGTTCAGTTAATATGGAATAAAGGGTGTACCAAATAATAAGTCATTTTATGGCAGCAGAAAAAGTCTCTAATGAAGGAAGAGAGAGCAAAGGTGTTATGGGATGATGCTTAAAAATGCATTCTTGTATCTGTAAAGTCAAGTAGAAAAAGTATATTTAAGATAAATACATAATCTGAATTTTACTGGTGGTGTTTAACGTGAATAATATGGCTGTTAAATGGGCATTGTATTTGTATCATTAACTTTGATGCTTCTACAGGGCTATTGCTTTTTCTCCCATTTGTTGCCTTTCTCCTTAAATAATTTGAATATAGATGCTCTTTAACTTGTAGGAAATGGCTGCTGAGCCTACAAAAGAACATGTTGATGTTGCTGAGACTGAACCTGTGGCATCATCTACTGATAATGAAGAAAAGACAAAAAAGAAGAAAAAGAAGGGATTTTTTTCGATGATATGGAATAGTTTATTTAGGTCCAAAAAGGATGATTTTGAGAAGAGATTGCAGCATATTTCCAAGGAGGAGGCTGCTGTTATTGCCAGAATCAATAAGCGATCCCAAAATTGGAGAAGGATGACAAGGCATCTCATTGTACTTTCTGTGATTTTTGAGGTAATGTACTGTTTTCTAGTGTATGTTGTGATGTAGAAAAATGGAGCACGAGTCTTTTTTTCTTAAAACAGATTTATCATTTCTAAGCTTTTGAATTGGTTGTTTTATATCTGTATGTTCACGGTCATCTGGCTTTTGACATATTAAGTTTGTTTTGATTTTTCAATATACTTCACCAAATAGTGAAGTGACTGAGTGGAGCCTTGACAATTCTAAGTGACAGTTTGTGTGTGTTAAAAACTACCTACATTTTTCTTGTAGTATTATTGCCAGAACATGGTCACACTTCTTTTGTCTACTCCTTCTGCCTTATTACTTACCTTCTCAAATAGAAAAAATGTTTATTCCTACTAGCCTAGTATGTTATTAATCTCTTTAATTTTTCTTCCTCTGCCTTATGATGTTGCTGATACTTAATTGCAGTCATGAAGAAATAGAATACATTCTAACTTCTAAATGCGCAAATATAGTTGATGGTCTTTCCAGAATCTATTTAATTTTTTCCTAATTATGTTGAGCATAGGTGAAAAACAATTTAGTTATCTGATTAGCTAATTGGTTATCATGTACAACACGATTATACAGAGAAATATGCCAATCCAGTCCATTTGAGTGTGTTTCAACTTTTTTTGACTATTTGATGTGTAGCTGAAAGCTGTAAATGGTTTCTGGATTTTACTATGCTTTTTTGAGCTAGAAATTTCTATTATGTAGTTAAAGCACTCCGTGACGATAAGCAAGATCTAGTTACCCTTCTCCTCCAACCTTGAGGGAGATTTCAGTCAAAGGAGAAAAAAGCGGGGAAGGGTCATTTTTTACTTCGGGGGAAGGAGGGGTTGGAGGGATGGTGAAGAACTATAGATCTAGGTTTCTGTATAAATTTAAACGAGTATAACCAATTATCTTTTTAGATGAATGGGATAATTCCTTTTGAATATCATTAGATGAATCTGACATGATATAAATACATCTTTTTACTTTGTTAGGCTACTTCCTCTTTGAATTTCAATGGTGAATTGACAACAATGTAACACTGACTATATCATTTATTTCATTTCAATTGTGAACCATGACAATTGCTTTAGGAACTAATAAACTCATATTTTAACCAATTTGAGATGTTAACTTCATATCAATATTGAGAAGACCAGATAATTTCATGGAAAATTCAAAAAATATACATATGAAGTTGTAATTTCATAAATGGAACTGTTGTGAATACTATCTACAGACTTCATTTTTTTGGGCATCCTGGTGGTTTAAATTATATTAAGCCTGCACTTGTTGCAGATGTTACTTATGCAGGTTATTATGCAGCTAATTGGTAATCAGTGTGTATCCTTTATGTTATAGGGGTATCTGACTGCTTGAGTTGCATGTTACATTATCACATGTACATTATATGTTTTTTTGTCTTATGGGTGTCGTATTGCGGCTATTTCGATTTTCAGGTTATTGCAGTGGGTTATGCTATCATGACAACACGATCCCTTGACCTGAACTGGAAAATGAGGGCATTGCGAGTTTTACCAATGTTTCTGTTGCCTGGCTTATCCTTCATTACATATTCAGCTATTGGAAGTTTTACAAGGATGTGTAAGTAATTAATGGTTGTTAGCTAACCGAAGTTTACATACTACTCATTTCATAGGGATGTCTTACATACTCATTTACCCCTTTTCCTTACTGTCTCTGCCTTTTGATGCTGAATGTGAAATAGGACTTCGATTTTTATGGCAAAATGATAATTGCCTGAGAGATGACCAGCTTTTCTGGGGGTGTTTTAACTTGGTTAAATAAATGTGGTATACATGATAGAGCCAGTGTCGCTCAAGTAACAAATTAAGTATGGATGATTAATTCCCTGTTGCTAACATGTCAATGCCTTGATTAAGTAACATAATTTGGTGGAGGGTGGGGTGCATGTAACATAAGTAGCGTGTGAGAACAAAAAAGTAAGTCCAAGTCAGTATATCTTTTTCATTTACAACAACATACCAGTGTGGTCCAACAACTGGGGTTTGGGGAGGGTGGGGTGTATGTAAACCTTACTCCTACTTATGTGGGGTTAGAGGTTGTTTTCAATAGACCTTCGGCTCGTTTGAAAAAGATGCAAGACTAAATAAATTATGGTGGATGATTGAAGAAAGAAAAGTACTACAACAACATACCCAGTATGATCCCACAAGTAGGGTTCTGGGGAAGAAAAAAAATACTGACAACAGAACAGTAAAAATAAGCAAAGTAATAACAATAGTAATCAAATCGGAGAAACAAGATAATGCTAGCATAATAATGAAAATAATACTGGGTAAGAGAGCTGATTGCTTCTTTTCCAATTACTAAAATGGGACAAGGAAGTCAGCAGACATCAGTCTCTAGTGATGAACCAGGATATCTTTAAGAGTGGTAGTCACATCTTCCAACATCTGACAGCTAATTCCATTATACCTGCAAAAGTTCAGATTGCTCAAATAAAGCAAGATTATCACTTGATGAAAAGGGAGGAAGATCATGTAATAAACTGCAAACTGGCCAAGTCCTTTCAAGTCAAAGACTCCCGGACAGAGTTCTTCTGGATGTGTTTCCTCCCATAAGAAAGAAAAGATTACTAAGAATTTCCTTTTATATTTTCCTTTTCTTACATTTTCTTTCTTTCATTCTTTATCTTCTTTTTCTTCCTTTCCCATGCTACTACCTTCTCCACCAGTACCACCACCTTCCCTATTAATGCTAACCTTCCGTTACCCTTTGGGTTAGCACAATTTTAAACCCCCGCTCCTATGCAATAGCTAGCAAACTACATAGGAGAGGGTACCAACATTAGGCAAGTCCGATGCGACGAGCTCGACCCAGATGGCAAACCCCTTTCTTTCGCTGGCAAGGGGTTTCGAACTTGAGACCTCCAACATGGAAGTCCCAAGCCCAAACCACTGGGTCACCCCAAAGGGTATTTTAAACCCTATTTATGATCAAAACTAAACCAATGAAGCAACCATTTTTAGTTTGGGAACGGAGGAGAGGAACTGACTGGTGACCTCCATGGAATGGAGGAAAGAAATTGCTGGTTAATCGTCAGATTTCATTCTAGTATGTCAGGTTATTTTTCGATGGGAGTTCAGGTTAATTATTGTATTTGCTGGCTTGGAAGTTTTCTAGTAAAACAAGTTGTAAAAGTGTTGTTCATCCAATTTTGTTCAAGTTTTTCGTCCTTCTATTGCTTGTGACTCACTGTACAACTGAGCTTTGAGATTATTTTTTCTTTTCTAGGTTAAGTATCAAAGATTTTGTTGGTTCTACTCCCAAGTTTGTTTATTTCGCTAAACCATTTAAATGATTGTTTCTGTTTTCTACACATGCTACTGATGGGTATTTCAGTGGTGAAGTGGTGGTTAGGGTGGTAAACGGTTGGAGGAAGAAAATGTTGGAAAGAAAGAAAGAACTGAAAAAAGGGAGAAGAAGACAGATAGAAGGGCATAAGGTGAATAACGAGTCACAGAGAGGCAGCTAACAGCGGAAGAAATAGAGAGGTTGCTGACAGCAGAAGTAAGAGAGGGAAAAAATATTAACTAATAGACATAAATAAGAGGAAAAATGGAAATAGAAGGTTATGAAGTTGGCATGTGGAAAGTAAGGATTTGCATGAAAAGCTCTTGCGTTCTTAATACTGGGATCGACCCAAAAATAGGGTAATATATATTTGTTCGAAGTTGTTCCAGGGGCCATAGCTCCCCACAAAGTGAAGTGTCTTTTTGGACATCAGGGATTATCTTAGGAAAGCTGTGTGTATTTTTCCAAAAAAAAAAAGGTGAGAGGGAAGGAGAACCAAGCAAACAATAGACAAGAAGGAAAATAAAGGAAAAGGGGATGAAAATTGAAAACAACAAGGCAGAAGCTAGAGTACATTTTTCAGAGCTGCCGTCAGGTTTGACTTAATGGCTGATCTTTTTAAAGAAGTATAAAGTGGTCTAAGGTTAGTGCGGACCAAGAAAATACACTGATTGAATCAACTTTAGAGCCAGTGTATTTTCTTATTTGGGCCACAAATCAATTTATTTTTGCAAGAAACAAGGTTTATCTTTAGTTATAAACAAAGCAAAGAAAAATTCTATAAATTGAACTAACCTTGACCACTTAACACAACATAAAAGAGACAAGTTTATATTGAGAACACTTGAAGTAATTAAATAGATTGATACTAGCCACATTGTTAACCAGCAAAAAATATTTAACTAATTCTAAGTAGGTATATGTATTTTACATTCATTTTACATTGTAAGTAGGTATATGTATTTTACATTCTAACCAGCTGCCTTCTTTCATCCATATTCTTTTTCTCCACAACATATAGATATCTCCAAATCAAAAAATTTAAGAGACGACGAATCCAACCTCCACAACCATAGCCATATTGAATACTTGCACCTGTGTCCGTGGCTCCATGCAATATAGGTTTCATGAATTCATTCGCTGTGATCTTTGTAGAATGCATGCTGTCATTTCCCTTTTTGCTTAAGCTTGTGTGGTATTGGATATTGCAGTTGTGTGCTAACCCTTCTTTCTAGCCTACAGAAATTTCTTTTGGACATTTTTTTTGGGGTGTGGGGTGGGGTGGGGTGGGGGTATGGACTACTATAGTTGAAGCAGACATTGTTGTGTGGGAAATTATGACGATGAAAAGGAACCATGAAGATACTGAATTGATTGGTAACTGGACTGTAGCAGAAAGTTAGTGGCTGTAGAAGCAGAGGAAACTCTGCTTTTTAAAGTTACTTCCAAGCTAAAGAAAAACTTATGTAAAATTCAGATGAAAACCTGATTA
The DNA here is from genome assembly GCA_027705065.1 of Solanum peruvianum. NCBI lineage: Eukaryota > Viridiplantae > Streptophyta > Magnoliopsida > Solanales > Solanaceae > Solanum > Solanum peruvianum. The sequence goes on along the minus strand of JAKWJD010001758.1, from coordinate 55,320,979 downwards.
TTTTGATGAAGCTATAATGGCATATCAGAGCTCATAGATTTGATTTGCACGTATTCAAATGGTTGATAGTATATTTGATTTTTCTTTCTGATTAATGTTAGGCTCTCAAACAACATGATGACCTGTATTTTAAGGTCACCTTGTATGATGTTATTGAAAGATACAACTTACCCAATCCCACAAGTGGGAAAAGGGCAGCCTGGTGCACAAAGCATCCAGCGTTTGCTGAGATGTTTTTGAAAAGTGTGCAAAAATTTATATCTTACTTCATTCCAGGGAAGTTTCCTTTTGGCTTTTAAAGATCTTCCTATTTGTCTATTCAGCCTCGTGGCTTTCACTGAATTTGACAGGTTGTCCTTGGTCATGAAGGCCTTAGAAGAATAGTGTTTCTTGACTCACTTATACCTTATCCTTTATGTGTTCGTGCAGGTGAACGTAAGGACCAGAAAACTCTAGAAAAACTACGAGCTGAAAGGCAAGCCAAGATTGAGGAACTCAAAGAGAAGACAAATTACTATATAACGCAACAGCTCATTCAGGTGATAGCCCATATGCAAGGTTTTGGGCTTATACAAGTTTCACATGTTATTAACCATGAGTACTGTGATCAAAGAATCTTTCTTGTGTTAAGAAATAAAGGAAAAAAAGAACCATGAAATTGCACTCTGAGAGACTTATTTAGTATTACATTTCTCACTGTTTTGTCCTTGCCTCTATCGTCGTGAATTTCCCAAAAAAACTTTTTTTAACAAATTCCAAGCATCATTGTTGAATCTTTTGTGCAGAGATATGACCCCGACCCAGCAGCTAAGGCAGCTGCAGCCACTGTCCTTGCATCCAAGCTTGGTACAGATACTGGCTTGAAAGTGTATGTGGGAGACGACACTAAGCATAATGTCCCTACCGGGAAGAGCAACGATGTTGAAGTTGTGCAATCTAATGGGCTGAGAAATAGGAAGCAGGCAAGGTCTAGTAGTCCAGAGAGTGCTGTAATAGATCATCCTGGTGCAGAAATGCTTCAACAGGCACAGCTTGAAGGTTCTGATATGATGCAGCATCAGCAAACAGTTGTTGAGCATTACAATCCAACAGGTTCAAGCACACAAGATGGAGGATGGATTGCACGAATTGCAGCATTACTTGTGGGAGAGGATCCAACCCAGTCATATGCACTCATCTGTGGCAATTGCCATATGCACAATGGTAAGAACTAAAGAATTCAATGATAATAAAAACCCAATCAGTGGAGCATATTGACATAAAGAATGGTGAATAAGCAATGGCATTACTATCATTTGCAGGGTTAGCCAGGAAAGAGGACTTCCCGTACATAACCTACTATTGCCCTCATTGCCATGCCCTGAATAGGCCTAAGCAACTTGATGATCGTATCTCTGGTACAAGTACCCCTAACCTTGGTTCCACAACTTCTTTGGCTGATGTTGATTCGGTCAAACAAGTCGGTGGATCTACTCCGGATAAAATACCCGCATCAGCAAATGGCAGTCCTGTAGCAGCTCCAGTGGAAACAGAAGGTGATAACATAGTGTCCAGTGCTTCTAACAGCTAGTAGATGGGGAGTTTTGAATAGAGTCGTGCAGGCGAGTGCTTTTTCTCCCTATATATGTGTAGCGGGGTTTTCTTTTTTTCTTGATAATGTGTAACTCTCTGTTGTATACATAGTAGAAAACATATTTTCAACGATTCATACGGTAGCTTCCTGGAAACTTTTCTACAGACGCAATATACCTCAATTTTCTTTTGTTTGAGAAATATTAGGCCATCGGCAGAGCTTTATGAGATTTTCTGATTGCAGAGTTTGCAGTTCCTCTCACGTGTATTCTCTTCCTGAATCATTTGTCAAGTACATGATTGAGTTTGTATATTATCCAAGTGAACTTTCCTACTTCCTTTTTCACTTGCTTGGCTATTTGTTATTGCCTTTTTTTTCTTCTTATTGTTGTCAATAATCATTGCCCTTCCATCGACCCGAAGACATCACGCGAGCGAAACAATATTGACAAGGCTACATTTCAGGTACGTGTATATCGCGCCATGTTTGGTAAGGTTTGACATTTGTGAGATGACACCAATGTATCCAGTGTAGTCCCATAAAATTGTCAACCTTCTTAGAAAACACATCATGGAGTGTCTCACCGGATTACAGAACGAGTGAGTGTGTATTTGAATAAATTCAATTCATCAATACTCTCATGAGATCTCGTTGACATGCCTTATCAAATGAAAAGAAGTCGTAGGAGCAAGTTAAGAGTTAGCATTCTCCGACTTCATTCCTAGGCTATATATTAAAATGACTTAAAATTTTCAGTTTTATTTAAAATTTGAGTTCTTTTTTTTCTTTTCATGATTATACGTGTTAATGGAATTACATCAACTATTTAGAATATAGTACTTCTGTAACTCTATTAATTCAAGTCTTCTTAAGAAGTGATTGAGTTAATTTGCATTATACTTGAGTTTTATTAGATTAAAAGGAGTTAACCTTTCTTAAACAGTGGTTTTTATGTGAAAAAAGTCTTTTGCTGTTTTGTTTTAAGTGAAAAATTGGAAAGTGATAAGAAATTTAGAGAAAAAGTGAATAAAATGCTCAGTTGGATTAAAGAGAGAAAAAAAAGATACTATTATAGTGCAAAATAGAATATTGTTTCCAACATCATAAAAATTGTGTATCTAAGTTAATTTTTTTATATTTTCTGTCCGGTGTTAGGCATCCACGAAACCTGATTGAATCTTAGATCCACATCAGGAAGTTAAATCTCATATTAGAGGAAAAAATGTTCTCTAATAAAGGCGACTCTGTACTCATGAAAACTCGAATATGAAATCTTTATTAAGAATGAAAGAGTATTTACTATTCCACTACAACTTTCGTTGGTTTCTAGCTTTCAATCAAGTTAATTCACCTTGAATTTGTTTGTTAAATGAAATAAAATTTACCACTCTATCATAACTCTTGTCGTTTATTCTTATAAAATATCCGACTCAGATTATTTGAAAAATAATCAAATGTAATCGCTTTGGACTATTTTTCACGATTTCACCATCAAATTCATGATTCATATATCATATGCATAAACTAGATCCATTAAATCAACACTTCTAACAAAAACTTTTTCGTAAAATAAAATAAATAGTTAAAGGAGTATATTATAACAATAACAAAGATTGAAATTATAATGAACCATGTAAGATTTCTTCCTAGCAACTATATGATTTTTTCCTCTCAACTGCATAATAAATATAGTGCACCAATATTCAACCACCTATTAATTATTCAATCATTCTTTTATATATGATAAATAATATAGAAGAAAAAATACATGTATTGAAAAATACTAAAATTAAGCAAAATTTTTTATGTCGTGTGTATAATTTCCATTTCATTCCCATATAATAATGTGACCACATATAAATATAAAATAACCTCTCCATAACTTTGTCAATAAATCAAACTTTCCTCTTATCAATTTATATAGTAACTTTTATTATTTGAGAAGTCAAATTATTTTTATTTTGAGTAAGTTCTTTTAAAACATTTTCCATTTAATCTCATTTCTTTGGGTCATTCCTTAATAATGGACAAATTATACTTAATGAAAAATTAAAACCAACACACACAAAAAAAATCATTCAAAGTCATTGTGTTCTCATTAAAATGTGGTATGGATGATGAATGACTCTGATTTTTTCTTTAATCGAAAGATTCGATTTTAAATCTAAATATTTTAAATAGAAAATACTTTTCTCAAATATGAAATTTAAATTAATGCGATTTTAAAGACAGATAGACATTTAATAAAATTCAAATAAAATGGAAAAGATTTTTAATTTTTAATAGAAAACTTAACTGGGTCAGTTTACGACCAATCTTTTTTATTGTTCTTCATCAAACTCCTCAAAGTTCTTTAATTCCCTCCAAAGATTAGCTGAGATCTGAAACAATTTTTTCCACTGAATTCACCAGATCAATTTCTCTGCATATTTTGGATTTGGATAGTTGAAATCATACAAGGAATTTAAAAAAAAAATGGTACTTGTAGCAGCGGTGAGGGACTATATCAATCGCATATTGCAAGACATTTCTGGGATGAAAGTCCTCATTCTTGATTCTTCTACGGTTTGTTCTTTTCTTTCCAATTTAAAGAAACCCTTTTGTCTGCTTCTTTGTTTGTGCATATGTGTTTTGTAAATTATTAATTTTTGTGATGATAGTGAATGTTACATTGAGGTTGATGAGGGTTGTTGTCTGATCTGATAATGGGTAAGTATGGGGGATAATTCAAGTTCAGTGCAATATAACTTCTTAAATGCCGCCTTTTTGAGTGATAAATCCTGTGATCTGATGCTTTTTTTGTTTGAGTTAATGTGTAATTACCAATCAACAACAACAATATAGCCAGTGAAATTCCAGTAAGTGGGGTTTGGGGAAGGTAGAGCGTATGCAGACCACTAGCTTGAGGAGGTAGAAAGGCGGTTTTTGAAAGACCTCGGCTCAAGTGCATCAAAACCAACATGTAGTTACCAAAGAAAGAAAAAAAGAACTCTTGAGCTTCAATCAGTTTATCAAACAGTCAACTTTTATATTAGTTGGGTTAGCTAAGTGAATCATTTGTACCCATTCTGTATCTATTGAGCTTTGTTTCATTTTGTACTAAACATTGTCTTTTAAGACAACTTAGGAGTTTTTTAAAGACCAGAATTCTCTGAATAGCATCCTTATAAAGATATATAGGTCTAACCAAGAATTGTTAGCAATGTGGTCAATGAAACACTAAAGGAAAATGGAAGTGCTCATTGCTGAGGCTACATTAACAATTTGATCATTGAGGATATGCGGTAGATTTGAGATACAGACATGGTATTAATAATTCCTAACTCATCAGATATTTGCTTAATACATCTGAAAAAGGAGAAGAAAGCATAGAAGGTGTTATCATTGGTTGTGTTAGTGATGGATCCTCGCCCCAGAGATCTTATGAAGACTCTGGTGGTGCATGTGTGTGATAGGGCCCCACATAAGCGCCAAAGTCATAGAGATGTCATGGAAGTGATAAGCAAAGATGCGAAACCCTTTCTTGTTGGTGAAGTTATGAGGTTGGATGAGGTGACTAGACTCTAGGTGATGTTCACACCTTACCGTGCTAGTTTGTGTTTGATGCACTGTTGTTTATAAATTTGATATCGGAGCAGCCACTATACTTTCAAAGAGATATAAGCTGCTGTTTATGAATTCTGAAGATAAAGGATCAAAATGTTGTTTCTTGCTGGAGTAGATTCAGGCATGATTTGGAACTTGGAAGATCTGAATGATGCCTAAGGCATCATGAGACTCTATATAGCTGGAAGACATATCAGGAGCTTATCAAAGCAGTCACAGTTTGCATTTTGGGAAGGGTGGATGGAGAAATGATAGATGTTTTATATGAAGAATGAATGAAGAAGAGAAACCTTTTAGTGTTTGAAGTCCGAATGCTTATCGTTTTTGGTTTTAGGTGTAATCTAGTTGTAAAATGATATATATATTGTAATGATTTTGTTATTTCCATACATAGGTTGGGGTGAGTAGATGTTTGTACTTTCTACAGATTTAGCTCCCATTTGGTGTTACTTACTTATGCGCTTGAGTGGAGCATTGTTTTGTTTTTAGTGACATGACCATGATTGAAATGTCACTGCACAACCCTTCGGGGTGGCCCAGTGGTTTGAGCTTGGGACTTCCATGTTGGAGGTCTAGAGTTTGAAACCCCTTGCCAGCGAAAGCAAAGGGTTTGCCTTCTGGGTCGAGCTCGTCGCACCAGGCTTGCCTAGTGCGGGTTGCCTCTCCTATGTGGTTTGCGTGCTATTGCATAGGAGCGGGGTTTTACCTATGCGCACCCAAAAGGGTAGCAGCTGCGGGTTTCCCTTGTCGTTAAAAAAAAAAATGTCACTGCACAACTAGTACGATATAGAAGTTTTATGATTCACTAGTCGTGAATGCTCTCTACAACAACAAGCCAAATATGAGGCATCACACCCTAGGCAAATCCTGAATCAGGCAAACATGGGAAATGTACTGCGTATGTAAGGAAATAAGCATTAGACTCTACTGATGCACTTTGAAGCCGTGTGGTTTAGATCCAAAGTGGACAATATCACCAGTGGGCTGGGCTAGTTGCCTAATAGATGAAAACCCTGTAACTCCTTTCCAATTGGATTTCTTGTCAGTTCAATATCTTTGTCTCCAATGTGTTGCCTACCATGTTGGCTTCTTTTCTAGCAAAAGCTGCCTGTTCTGGAAGATTTTATGCAACCAACTTATTAATGGCCTTAGTCTGTAGGAAGATGAATAGAATATGCTTTATTATATATGTTATGGAGACTAAACGAAGAAAAAAGAGGAGACTTAGAAGGATATGATAAACGCTAATATGAACAAGTGAACTTCTGGAAGCCTTACGCCTGTGGCAGCCGCTTACAAGAATACAATTTGGAAAAAGTATTTGTTATCTTTGGGAATTCAACTGTGTATGTAGTTGAAAATTGGAAATAGTAAGAGAACAAAAAACTGGTCTGATCATCTTGGGAGATGCCAAATCAAAATTCATTTCCTATTTTATGTATTGCATGGTAACAGATTGTTATAAAGATTTACTCTTCTAGAAGAATTTTTAATGATCAGGAGGTGGATGAAGCTTGTGAAACATTGAATTTATTAAGGCCAATTAAACAGGATGAGAACAACAAACATAGGTAAATTTTGGTTGGCGGGTAATCATGGTGTATTTTTACCTTACCTTCTTAGGAAAATAAGTAATAGTGGTGCAGTCTCTGTGCAAGTTGCTACAAAATCTAGCTGAAAATTGGAAAGTTGAGTGGCCATGAGAAGTGATTTGGAAAACAAAAGCTCTTCCAAAGAGGCTTGTTTTTGGTTGGTTGGCTACAAAGAATGCTTGCCTAACGTTGGACACTTTACAAAGAAGTGGAATTTCATCCTGTAGCAAATGTAATGTTTTGTTTGTGAAATAGCAGGGGAAACCACTGATTCTTCTACTGCATTTTAACTAAACCCGACAATTTTGGACATCATTTCTGTATATTTTTTGGGTGTAGTTCGTAATGCCCTAGGATGTCAAGAATCTAATGTCAAGCTGGCAGGAATAGAGCATTGGGAACAATCTCAAACGAATTTGTTGGACTTCCCCATAATGTATCGCGTGGAATATTTGGCTGGAAAGAGATGAGAGATGTTCCGAAGAAAAGAATCTACATTTATCTCTAGTTGAATCTGAATGTATTCATAGTTTGTTCCTCCGGTGCACCAACACCAGATGCAGAAACTGGAACCAGAGGTGGTCCCACATGGAAGGGTGATGGGTCATAGAACCCTGTTAACTTCGGAAAAGATCTTGTATATGTGTTATACCTTGATAAATGATCATATATCTTGTTAGGTACCAAGAGACACAAATGTTGATCAGGTGCACTGGTCCAACTAGTTGCTTAGTCCCTCTGCGCAAGTTTGATCACCAGTGTTCGTTGCATTCTTCTTGTCATTCTTTTTTTTTTAAAAAAATAATTTTAAAAAGCATATAAAATGCGTACCTAGCGAGTTTCAAAGAGGACTTTAATATGTAAAGTGGATTCACATCCATCAAACCACAGGATGAGCCACTGTTTTTCCCGTTTGATATTTATCAATCCAACTACATCAGGTTTTTTTGTGCGAAATGAAATTTTTGATGAAGGGTGTCGCATGACACTGCTTCCACTAATGTGCATCTGCCTCTGGTGGTGCCACCGTCATGTTCAAATCCTGGGTCCGCATGATCATCTTTTTGGTTTTTGAACTCCACGATGGCAAAGATATAATGAAGTCATTGTGATTGTCTTTTTCTGTACACTTCTGCAATATTTTCTTGGTACTATCTTAAATAAAATCATTTTTACATTATACCTAAAAAAGAGTATGTGTGTTGCATGTGCAACAACTTTCTTGGTGGAAGTTAGTTCTCTACTGTAAGGGTGTATTAGGTTTGGATTCTGGATTCTGTAGGATGGTTTGCTTTAAAATACAAGCTCTTTCCTCTTCTAATTAGATTATCAATTGGATACATCAGTTTGGTGTGGGATGGTTTTATGGAGGATAGTCTTCTTTGACATTTAAGCCTTTCTTTTTTGAAAACTCAATTCAGCATTTTCTTTTTCTACCTATATGTACACACTTTTTATAGATAGGTATAGTGTTAACCTTATTGAAAATACCTGCATAAAGTGAATGCCAGGAAAGATTACGACCAAAAGGATGAGCCATTGCAAGTTATTTCATGCACTTAGAAGTCAACAATGGTCAAGCTTTCATTTACATCTTAAAGGGCCATGTTGCACCAAAGCCTAAGCAAAATGTACAATTGCGCCAAGAATATAATCTTCTTTGCCTTGAAAAATCTGTGGTTGCAGTAAAATTGTGCACCAGAAAGAATAGGAGCACCACTTATACCTAGAATGTTGAAGACCATATCCCTAAACTGAGAATTATACTTGCGGTGAAGAAAGAAGTGGTTAATGTTCTCTTCCTTTTCTTGCAAAGACAACATCTGTTGCTCAGCAGAACCGCTTTTCTGTTAATTGTTAGAAGAAAGATAAGCCTCTTTAATATCAACCAAATGATAGTTCACTTTGTATGAAGCTTTACTCCACCAAATGGTTTTCCAGGGCCACAGAGGAATAGGTGCTGGTTTTTCCAACCGAGTGTAGCAGCTTCTAACGATGAAGGCATCTATAAAGGTAAAATTTTTCTCTTGGATTGGTCCTACAGTGTATTAGACCCATTTTTCACATGCATTAAATAGTGACATAGTGTATGTAGACAATGGGTCTAATACACTGTTAGAACCCATCTTCCGTCCAAGAGAAAGATTTTACTTTTTTCCAATTCGATGGTTTCTCTTCACACCCTTTTTTGTAGTATTTCATCCCAAATAGAAATAGAATTTGCTTTAGCCCCAAGAGGAAGTCCAAAAATATATGGTTGGCAAATAATCAATATTACATCCCAAAGTTTCTTCTAGATGGTTAATATTCTGAATCACTTTCTCAGGAAAACGACTATTTTTGGAGTAGTTGATTGCTTATTTCTACATTCTTTTGGTAGTTAAGTTGGTAAAATATGGCCATAAATGATGTAATTCTGTTTAACAATCTAGTGGAAGCTTTACCAGAATAATAATTAATTTTGTTGGATTCTCATGATGTTAAGTGCAAGTTTAGTTTTAGTTGGTTATATCTGCAAAATGTCTTCCCGTGTTAATGTTATCCATTCATAAATCAGTGTTGCCAAATCAGGTGTAGAACTTAATAAACCTGAGGTCAATTATGTTATTGTTGAGTCTCATATCTCATCAATTCTGAGAAGTGCAATACAGAGTGGTGTTTACTTTTCACTCTTGATGAGCAGGTTAGTTCTGTTAGTGTTGTGTACTCTCAGTCAGAGCTTCTGAAGAAGGAGGTGTTCCTGGTGGAGCTGGTAGATTCTATTGCCATGTCCAAAGAATCCATGTCACATCTTAAAGCAGTTTATTTTCTGAGGCCAACATCAGAGAATATCCAGCATATGCGTCGTCAACTAGCTAAGCCACGATTTGGAGAATATCACCTTTGTAAGTATGTCCTCTTTAATTGGATGGCATGAAAAATCTGCTAATATACGTCTGTGAACTGGTATTTTTCAGAAGAACTTAGTTTCAACACTGTTGTCTGAGTTTCTCAAGAATGACACATTTCATATATCCTTTTTATTGCACAGTTTTCTCCAATATTTTGAAAGATACTCAACTTCATATGCTAGCCGATTCAGATGAGCATGAAGTTGTCCAGCAGTTGCAGGTATGCTTAGATTTATCATTTTCTGCTATTTTACAGGTTTTAGTTCCCTTGTAAGAAGAGCAAGGATTGTAGTTTGGTTTATGTGTAAACATCTTTTGGTTTCAAGCACAATCTTTGTGCTGAAGATTCATATAATATACCAATATGTTAAACTTCTACAAAAGGGGAAATAATTTGTAATCAAAAAGAATATTGTATAGTATTGAAAAATTTAAGAAATTATAGCTCTATCCACTATCCAGAAACTGAAGATGAAGGGCCTTGCCCTTTTCTATTGTTGGTGTATAAACATGAATATATAGAAGACAGAGAATCTTCTATTGATGTTCTAAGATCTGTAAGATGGTTATAGCTTAGTACAGCTTCCTATATCCCCTGTAAGTATGGATAGGTGCAGTTTTTACGCAGCAAATAGTCATACAAAAAATGTTACCCTCTTAAAGAAAATAATGATTAAGAAATCGTTGCTGATACATATTTCTATTAGAGCTCTAAAAATTTGTTGTAGCCTGTAAGTTGTTTAAATGTGTAGTTGAAACTAGAAATTCGCTATGTTACATGATTATTGACGTGATTTGCAGGAATTTTATGCAGATTTTGTTGCGTTGGACCCTTACCATTTCACGTTAAATATGGCCGCAAACCACATGTATATGCTCCCAGCAGTTGTAGATCCATCAGGATTGCAGCAGTTCTGTGATCGAATCGTTGATGGAATGTCTGCAGTTTTCTTGGCGTTAAAGCGAAGGCCTATTATTCGATATTCAAGGACGTCTGATATTGCGAAAAGAATAGCACATGAAGCTTCTGTAAGCACGTCAGCTGTTTCTTTCTTTTCCCTCAACTTCAATTTTTTCGTTCTTTGTAGCCTAACAAGTTCTATTATTAGGTTTATTTCATTTCCCCTGCTTAGGGTCGAAGGTATAGTTGGTTTTAGATATTTGAGATTGGAAAAGGAAAAAGTTGAACATGTGTTTCATTCATATTGCAGAAGCTGATGTACCAGCAGGAGAGTGGCCTTTTTGATTTCAGAAGAACAGAAGTGTCTCCGTTGTTGCTAATAATTGATAGGCGGGATGACCCCGTGACTGCACTGCTTAATCAGTGGACCTATCAGGTATGGGTAGTCAGTAAGTTCTCCACGTTTGTCATTTCTAACAAATTGTGCCTCCCCCTCTTCTTCTTCTTCGAGTCACCTCGGAGTGTCACATAATGCTTCTCGTTTGTTTATGTACTTCTACAGGCAATGGTTCATGAGTTGATTGGTATTCAAGATAATAAGGTCAACCTGAAAAACGTTGGCAAGTTGCCAAAAGATCAACAGGTCAAAAAGCTCTTTCTTCTTGTATCTAAATACTACCTTGTTGTCTTTTCAACAGTAATTCATTTGCTGTTGATTTTTATGCTTTCAGGAGGTTGTACTGTCATCTGAGCAAGATGCATTTTTCAAAGCAAATATGTATGAGAACTTCGGAGATATTGGAATGAATATTAAGAAAATGGTGGACGACTTCCAACAAGTGGCAAAAAGTAACCAGAATATCCAGACGATAGGTTTGTATTGTAGCTTGGGTTGTACAGCAAGTGTTTCTGTTGCAATTCACTCAAACATGGTATTTTTCTACTAAAAAGGAAGCTTCTGTTTATAATGTCTGCATCTTTGCAGAGGACATGGCTAAATTTGTAGACAACTACCCAGAATACCGAAAAATGCAAGGGAATGTTTCTAAGCACGTGACACTGGTTACGGAAATGAGCAAAATAGTTGAAGAGCGAAAACTGATGTTGGTTTCACAGACGGAACAAGAGTTGGCTTGCAATGGTGGACAAGGGGCAGCATTCGAGGTAGTTTGTTCCTCCAGGATTGAAGCATAATATTCTTATTATTATGGAAAAAATATGCGGAGAACTTGAGTAGAGAAATAAGGAAAATTTTGGAACTTGAGTAGATAAATAAGGGAAATTTTGGTTTAGTCTTTTCCTGTTCTCTACTTGTGGTGGTTATTTGGACCAAGTTTTATATGCTTAAATCCTTTTCTCTCTGATAAACTAGTTCACATTCTAAATTTCCTTTGATCACATTGAATATGTAACTAAACCAAGGTAACTCTGCTTTTAAGCAACACCGATTTTCTTTAACTTCTACGTTGGAACTGTATTTGAAATTGTTTTAGCGAATAAATACTTCTAATGTAAACTGATAGTCAATGAGTTGTTTATGAGAGGGGATGAGGGATGAGGGGATGAAAGATTTGGGGACTGTTTGGATGGGCTTATAAAAAGTTAAACTTATAAGTCAAAAGTTAAAAATCATAAGTAGATGGTAGCCTACTTTTTACTTTAATACTTTTTTGGCCTAAAGTGGGTGCTTGGAAGTACTTTAATAACCTTTCCAGACACCTCCAAAACTAAAAAAACTACTTAAAAGTCAAAAGTACCTAAAAGTAGGTTAATCGAAACGGGCACTCACCGTTGCAACTTGCAAGTACTTTGTAAACACTGTTGCACATGATGCACACAATCATGTATGGACAAAATCCTTGACGACAAGAGCTTAGGTTGTATCAAGTAACCTTGCATACTAGAAAGATATATATACACTAATGTGGTTCCATTTTGTGGTTAGCATATGCATTCATCAACCAAGGCATGTACACTTTGAGTTCATATTGTGCTTGTTTTGGTAATGTGTATTACTGTTGGTAATGTGCATGGGGACGTGTTCAACAATTTCTTTTTCTTCTGTAAAGTATTTTATTTGCCTTTTCAATTTTATGGATACACCTGTTCTCCAGTGTTACAAATGCTATGATTTTTGGGACCAATTAGGCGTAAACAGAAATTGTAAAGAAAGCACAAATTGGAAGAGCTTTTCTGCTGTTACAATAGTTTGTCTCTTATAAGATTTTGTTCATGTGTTTGGAATTCTTTTTAATGATCTAGGAACTTTTGGAAAGTCTCTCTTGGTTTATTTACCATGTTTTTTGTTGTTAGGCTATGCAGAAATTCTCATAAATAATGATAATGATAATAATAAAACATAAATCATAACGTATTGTCAATCCGTGTTGTGTCTTCATTTTTCATTAAATATTTTTGAGGTAAATCCCATCTCCAAACCCCTTGTCTCATGGGTCAACACTGGTTTATCTACCTTCCCCTTGATGACTTGAATTCCAATTTCAACAATTTTCTGTATCTGGTTCGACTGTGTCTCTCCCATCCAGGCTTTTTGATGCTAAACCTAGATGGTGTCATAAATATACAGTTGTATTTGTATCTAATTTGTGATATCCATCTATAAAGTGGCTATTCTAAATACAACATATATATTTTGTTTTGGAATCTTTGAAATTATTAATATGTCAATGAGTTCGCAGGCCCTGAGCAATATTTTTGATTCTATAAATGATACAAGTGTTTGCATCTCCTAAAAGAAAAGAAGAGGTGACAAGTTTAGTTCAATCAAATACTAAGTTTATTTTGATAAAAAAAATATTCTGCCTTTCTGTACTAAAGTAATTCACCTTACATCATTGATATGTTTGTCGCTATTGGTTTCTGATAATTTCACTGCAGTTGTAACTTAACTCTGTTTTTCCGGTGAGTTCTTAGCTTAAATCATGACTTGAGATTTATTGCAAAGTAGTATGTTGCTATTACTATATATATGTTAGTTATTGGTACCCTGGTTGTAGAAACTCTGTAAACACAAATTTCAAATCTTTGAAACATGTTACTTGTGTTTAGAATTCAGATATCTGCCAAGTGATATGCTATTGTGCAGTTTGAGTTGTCTTTTACTTAAAACTAGTGACTTCATGATTTGAAAATCAGTGGAAGACAGATCTTTTTGGGTGTAATTTCTTTTCTATTCTGCTATGTCTACAGGCTGTGACAAATCTATTGAATAATGATAATATCTCTGATGTTGACCGCCTGCGCCTTGTCATGCTGTACGCCTTGCGCTATGAGAAGGAGAGTCCTGTTCAACTCATGCAGCTATTCAACAAATTAGCATCTCGGTCGCCCAAGTATAAGCCTGGGGTAAGGAGGAGTACTGTGATTGTTTCCCCTTTTCAGATTCTTTTTTGTGTTAGTCCTGATATCTTGGTTCTGTTTACTTTTATTACCTGCATCTTACAAGTTATTCTGCCCCTGCCCAATGTCTCTTTTTGTGCAAGAGTTTTAGAAGATAATTAGGACCTCACTCAGTGCCTTCTGTAAAGGCCATTATTCTTTTAGCCAACAGTTAATGTATTTTTTTTGTTATGTTGATTGATCTGATCTGTTTGTGGGTGCTAAAAAGTGATTGCTTCTGATGGTATTCAAAGATATTTTGATGGCCTGGCCTTAAAGATTCTACTTTTCTGTTTATGCTATGATGTTTGTACAAAAAGGGATAAAAAGAGGAATAACTATTCTATTCTCTGAATGCTTGGTTATTATGTTTCATTTAAGTAGGTACAAAGACAGTGGTCTTGTTTAGTCCATGCTGGTTGTTGCTTATAGTTTATATGTAGACATTGATATCAAAGGAGGTTTTCTTCTATTGTTAATCTGCACTTGATGTTAAGTTGACAATTTTATCTGACAAATGAAATCATTTTTATTGGTTATGGTTTGAAGCTAGTGCAATTCCTTTTAAAGCAAGCAGGAGTTGATAAGAGAACTGGAGATCTGTACGGGAACAGAGATCTCCTGAACATTGCACGTAACATGGCTCGTGGGCTCAAGGTGTGTCTAGAACTAGAATACTTTCTTTCTGTCTCTGAAATATTAACAAAAATCAGAAGTTTAAAGTAATATAGGATGGTAGAAACATCTCCTCAAGTATTTGTACTTGAGAAAAGAAAATGTCACATTATAGACGATTTATTGATCCCTTCGGCCATGGCTGTATTTTTTAGTTCACGGTGCTTGCAGAGAACTTAAAAAGGTCATTGATAGACCTATTTTTGTGTCTCTAAGTTCATTTTAACATGTTTTTGATTAACCAGAAGTATTTCTTAAGGTTACACCAAGTAGGTTTTGTATTACAAGCACACATTAAGCGTTCGAGCAATATACACAATCTTTTATACAAACAGGAATTTCCTGGTTATAAATGATATAATATAGACATAATTTTTTTTTTTTTAATTAAGGTGACAAAATGCTGCTATTTTCCATAATATGCTTCTGTTTGTTTCTAATTCTTGTTTTCTCCGCCAACTTATTGACATGTCTGCCTCTCTTTTAGGATAACCCGTTGTATTTTCATAACAGAAAACACCAATTTACCTCTTAAGGCAAAGCGACAATGTAACAGCAGGTGATCAGTAACCTCTTCCCGTTGTTTGCTGATACAGCAACTACTAATGATAATAAATCTTCTATTCCTTGAACCGTCAGAACAGCATCACACAGTGCATACCTTGTAAAAGAATCCACCTTTCTCGAAATGCTAGAACTCCAAATGGTTTGAACAGAAGTATCTCACAGATGACTCCTATTAAGTTAAAATATCCTCCTCCTGCTTTGTAACTTCTGGAAGATTATCCTCCTCTGGAAATGATTCTTATTTTACTTTCCTACGCCTTCTAGATGTAGATGTTAGTAGTTTACAGTTGTCTTTTGTCACAGGGGGTTGAGAATGTGTATACCCAGCATCAACCACTTCTATTCCAAACTATGGAGAACATCACCAGGGGTCGATTGAGAGATGTGGACTACCCTTATGTAGGAAATCACTTTCAGCAAGCAAGGTCAGTCAGCTGAGCTGCAATGATATTTCAAATTTTACTATTTCCATACAGGATTGAACCTTTTCTCTAGTTTTAGTGCCCCAAGAGAATGAGTAAGTAGAACTCTAGCCAATTGACTTGTTATTATTTACAAGACTTCAGCAGTTTGACACAGGAAGTGCAACTACTTCCATAAATAATTCTGGCATTCATGAGATCTTTCTCATAGTAAGTATGTATCTCCGATACTGAAGTCACAATGTTGTGATTGAAATTAATAACCTAGCTATTGAAGCAATTGAAATTGATCACGATACCTCTTTGACTAAGTTTTCTTCCCCTGAATATGGAGTTCATGCATATATCATTGGCCCTACTTTTGTTAACATAACCAGTGGCCAGACCGGCGGCATATATGGGTCATAGCTGCCCGCCGGCGGTGTCAACTTTTTTTTTTAATTCCAAGATCATTGAAGCTCTGATATCATGTTCAAGTTTGTGACCATCTCATCTAAAAGGTTAAGCTTTTAGAGAGACCACACTTATATTATTCAATACTAAACACCATTAATTTCATAACACCTAACCTTACAATTACCATCAAACCACTCCAACAAGAAAACTCTAGGTTAAAATCAAGAACTAGAAATTCCAACCCTTAGTCATTATCTTTTCCCACCTTAACAACAATAAACAACAACCTTCCCATTCAGACTCCGTGCCCAAAGGCCTATGAATGAAATCTTTTGTTCATCTCCAAGAATATTATAAAATAAAATACTTGTCTAACTATTCATTGTAGAAAACCTAGCCTACCTGGTGCTAAAAAACTATTGTAGAAAGTTTACTCGTGATCTTTGACTCATTTTGTGAAACTTTAGCTTGTTCTTGGTCTAAAATAGCAACACAAGTACAAAATACATCACAATACACCTAAATATTCTCGAATTATATCCATATCCCAAACCCTAGGCAAACCTCATGATTATTCCACCAAAACCAGAGTTTTTCCACCATTAATTCACCTAAAACTACCAATTCTATGTAACATAAGTGAATTACGATAAATAAATCAAGAATAATCAAGAATACCTTTCTTAAGAGCTCAAGGGTCTTATGATTTTCCCACATTATATGAATTCAAATTCTTCTCTAGGGCTACAATTATATACTCTGTGGCCTAGGAATCAAACTACAAAAGTAGGAGATCAGATTGCTCTAGGTCGCCCTTTCTCTTCTCTAGTATTGGGATTTTCCCACCTTAGATGAATCAAAATTCTCCCTAGGGCCACAATTACCTTCTCTAAGGCCTAGGAATCGAATCGAACTACAAAAATAGGAGATCAGATTACTCACATTTTCGAAGATTCCTGATAAAGAATGAAATTTGTCCTAGGTCGACCATGAAGACAAACCATCTCCTAAGCTTTATTCTCCAAAATGTCCTTGGGGTTTTCCCACAATTATCGGTGCTGGAGAATCAAGAATAGGGTTGACTCTGACACTATATTAAGAAAATTGACCATGGGCCTAACTCAACCCAAAAGAGTTTACTCATGAGGTAAGGAATGCCCAAAACCATATAAGAAGATCACAATACATTCCTTCAATCAATGTGGGACACTCTAAGAAGATCCGTGTTGCAATAGCAGATCCTATTTTGATCTCCTCTAAGTCTTGCACAACGTTTCCTTTTGGCAACCATCCTTTCCATGTGATTACATTTTCAATGCACACTGGCAATGTGGAAGACCTTATTGTCACGACTCTTATCTGGCACTTAGGCCGCGACAGGGCACCTGAAGAGCTTACTACCCGTTAGGTGAGCTCTAAGCTAAATGTGTAGAAAAATAAAGAATATACCAATAGTGCGAAAACACAATCCAATTACTGAGTGTGGCCAAAAATCCCATAAATGGCTGAGTCATGAAGCTACTAGTTTGAATACAAAATACAAGAAGTACCAAGTCTTTTTTTTTTTTGACACTAGTAGCATTTGTATTTCAGTCAGTACTTAGGTAGTACTGAAAAACCATATTTACATAAAAGAAGAAAAGGGTTATAGTCTTTCCAATGCCTGCTTAAGAAGAAGGCGGCACCATGATCCAACAGTACTCACCTCGACTGAACTGGACTGAAGAAAGCTGAAATAATTTAGGTACCTGCTACGTGGTTGCCATCTGTAGCTCCTGCACTCACAAAAACATCAAAAGTGCGAGTCTAAAGACCCTACAAGATCATCGGCACACCCTCTTAGCTTACCTGTGGGGCAAGTCTTAGAAATCTCTGCTAATGCAGAATAACACACTAATCAGTACAAATATAAGACTAATAATACGGATACTGAGCTATGTCTGAAATCATGTATACATACACGTAATGCACCCCTTCAAGCAGTGATGTACACAGAATCTTTTGTAAGTGGTTTCAACATTTGAAGTAGTGAAATAAATTACTATATCGACATGAGAGATGCTAGAATAACTTCCTGTTAGTTGAATTATATTTTTATAACTCTGATTTTTAAGAGCTTTTGGCACATTGGTTAAATCCAATAAAATTTGAAAAAAATAATTGCGCATGGAGCTAATTTAGAACACCCATTGTGCTTCTGCAATTTCAAGCGTAAGACCATCAGACCACGTGGCATTGTCTGTCAAGCGGTGTCATTTACTGTTTATATATCCGTATTTTCACATTGTTTGTAGGTATATTCAGTTTAAAATATTCGATGAAGCGGTTTAGAATGAAACTGCTTCGACTAACGTGCGTCTCTCCTGCCTTCAAGATCTGTTTGATACAGATGCATGTTGAGTTCCTCCTCCACCCAAGGCAAAATAAAAGCTTCTTTCCAGCGGCAGGTTATTCAACTTCGGAATGGTTGGAACTTTTAAAATATATACCAAAACCAACTCTAGCTCCTGCTTCGCAGACCTTTAAAACTTTTTTCTCCTCTCTTTGTAGTTTTCCAAACTTTATATTTGAAATGAGGTCAACTAAACTTCCTCACGTTTTTAGGGTTCAAGATGAGGTGGAACATGGACAAAAATATTATGGTGCTTAAACTATTCATGTGGCTAAAAATAAATTGTTCATCACATACAGGCCACAGGAAGTGGTGATTTTCGTTGTTGGTGGGACAACATATGAAGAGTCACGTTCGGTTGCTCTACAGAACTCTACGAACTCTGGCATTCGTTTTATACTTGGTGGTTCTTCCCTTCTAAATTCTAAAAGGTATGCTCTCCCTTGTACGCCAACCATCAGTTTATGTTTGATGCTTTTTCACACATTGGAGTCCTGAAGCTTATTTCCATCAACTTCAGAACATGTTTTTTGATTGTTATTCCTCATCGTCTCCCAGTTACATTGAACTCTTCAGAAGGTTTATTTAGTCTTAGCATTCAGTTAACTGAAATCGTTTTATGTAATGCATCTGGTGGACCTGTAGATTCTTGAAGGACCTTGAAGAAGCTCAGAGAATCGCTCGTATAAGCACCAATATGCTTTGAATTTTGGACTCTACAGTACCTTGTGAAAATCTGAAAATATAGAATCACAGGTAAAATCTATGTTCAGCTTGCAATCACTATAATCATTGTACAATCCTTTCAGCGGCAGTTGTATGATGACAATATCTTTCATTTTTAGTCTAAAGGGGGATACTTGGATTCTGCAGAAGTACATAACGAGCTGAGTTTGCTGATGAAAATTCCCATAAATACATTGTGTAGCCACTGTAATCATCGTCTTTCATAGCTTCCGCGTCCTGCCCAAGTGAGACGGTTTTGAGACCACCTCATCTGTGTGCCACTTTTCATGTCTAGATTTGTTGTGTACATGTAGTGTTCTCATATTCCTAAGATACTTCTCTTGACTTGTAGTCTTGTAGCATATCTGTTCTCATGTCCTGACTGTTATTTGGAATCACATAAAGCTTACATATGGGTACAGTACATCTTACAGTAGTTTCTGTGAAGGTAGTTATTAATGTTATGTTTATTTTTCCCCTTTGATATATTTTAAGTAGCCAATTGAACATGCTATTTCATCTTTGTGATTTGAAATCAAGAGACACTCAATATTTGAACATGTAATTTCATCTTATGAATAATTTCAAACTCTCCAAAAGGCTTTGCTTGGTAATTTCATATCATGATTTTACATTTTCCAAATACAAAAATTGATCTGCAAGTTTATATTTGTAAAAAATAAAATAAAAAATCCATCATTTATATCTACATTAATATTTTGCGAGAATATTAATGAAGTGATGAAATATTCACGGAGTAAAAACATAATCATATAGTTACTAATGATGTTGATCAACAAATTACTTAATAAATATGGTACGCGATTACTCATGTTTGTGTTTACTTTTTTACGAGACTTAGGTTTAATCAATAAATGCTTTACTTTTCTTTTTAATATTATATTATACTTTTTTATGAATTTTTATTTATTTGGTAAGATAGTATAAATAATTGGAATAATTTTGATAGTTTCTCTGATCAAATATTTTTTTTTAATTAATCAGAGGTTTACTTTTTACCTTCCAAACACATTTTGATAACACTTTTTTTTTTCTCCTGAATGTAAATATGTATACATGTCCCATTGAGTATGTGTACATTTGTTTCACTTGTACTAATTCTTAAAATTTGATGATGATATTTATAATAGTAGTATATATAAAACTCAATGGGACATAATTGATAATTGTTATAACTGAAATATATATCAAACTTTGGAAATATACACGAACTATTTTCATAATGTTAAAAGAGGGGTTATATTACGTTTTTTTCACGAAAACAAACTATTTTCATAGTGTTGATGAGAGATTATATCATGCTTTTTCCTATAAAACAATATCGGCCAAGGGTGTGTATTGGTTGGTTCAGTTTGATTCCATTTACTATCAGTTTGATTTATCAATTTTTAAATATGCTAGATCAATTATCAATTACTAAGATTTTTTTTATTTCCAATTTATCGATTATTTATCCTTAACTGTTTGATTTTTGTTTTAATCAATAAAAAAACTCATAAAATAAATATATAACTTCTCCAATAATTAAGCGCAACATGAAAATAATGTAAACTTACACAATGCCCATAAAATAGAAGAATCAATGACTAACCGGAAAAGAACTATAAAAAAAAATATAATGTGAATTAACGACTAAATGACAAAAATAGTAATCTGTACTACTCTCTTTATTTTTAATTATTTATCTATTTTGACAGATAAAAAAATATAATATTTGAAAAAGATAGAACCTTTTAAAAAGTAACTAGTAAGATACTGATATTAATTTTTTTTTTGATAGTTATATAGATGTACTATAATCTTAGTTATGAATTTAATTAGTAAGATACCAACATTAAATTAAAGTTTAATATTAATGTAAGTATACTAATCTGTCTGGATTTGATTTATTAATCGGTCATTTTCTTTTTCACACCCTTAATTCCGACGGAACCCTCAAAACAATTCCGACGGAACTTTTGGGCAAAATCTAAAATATATATAAAACAAACTGTTTCCAGTATAGCAATCGATTACTCCGACAAATTTAACGATGCAGTCTACTTCGCCGGAACTTCCGATTAGCAGACGTTTCTTCAAGGTTATGGTGCCTGGTTTTCACTCTAAACTTGTAAGATATCACTGCCATTTCTTTCAATTTTTTCATAATTTTTTTAATTTTTTTTTGGGTGGTATCAGTTTTTTATATAACGGAAGAGAAACTTCCAGAATTTATGGTGTTTTTGATAGTATATTCCAATTTTTGTTCAATTCACCTGGTATTGCAGACAATTCCACCTGCTTTTTTTCCGAAGCTAAAAGGGGATAAATCAGAAAAGGGGACAATAATAAAGGGCAAAGATACATGGAATGTTGAAATTAATCGATCCGAGAAGGGCATTATCTCGTTTGATAAGGGTTGGGAGGAATTTGTGCAAAATCATGACCTAAGAGTTGGAGATTTTGCTGTATTTGAGCACTTGGGTGATATGCGTTTCAGTGTTACACTTCTTGATTCAACTGGCTGTGATAAGAAGTTGTTGGAGAAGAGTGAAGTAGTACCTTCCCAGGAGAAAAAGAAAAAGGTGAAATCTGCTCAGCCTGGAATAGGTAATTTCCCTAAAGTTGTTATTTTTCCTCTATTGATGTATAGAAATTACTTTTCATATTGATACATTTATAGTAAGAAATTATAATCCTGCCTAAGATCAAGGACAACAACCAAACACCTTACCTTTAATAGATCTCCAGATTCTTTTGCTTTGCTTCCCTACAGTTGAATCTAATATTCCTAAGCTGAATATGGATATAGACAAAGATTTGATTGTCAATTTTTTTTTTTAAATGTGTATTATGAACAGATGCGTTGTCTGATTTAGGGACATATCTGTTAAGGAAAACATGCTTGTAGTTGTACTATTGCTTATACTTTAACTTGGTATAGTTGTTCTACTATTATGGCAATCAATCTTGTCAAAAAAGAAGAAGAAGGTACTGTTATATCAATCAAGAAACTGATATGGAATAAGAAAAGTTTCATCTTTTGTAACATTGTTAAAGCCATGTCTATGATGAGTATTTCAGAAAAGTGGAAAGGAGGGTAATCTAGAGGAGTGTTCCAATGTATATTTCTATTGGCTTTGATGCTC
The DNA here is from genome assembly GCA_027705065.1 of Solanum peruvianum. Lineage (NCBI taxonomy): Eukaryota > Viridiplantae > Streptophyta > Magnoliopsida > Solanales > Solanaceae > Solanum > Solanum peruvianum. The sequence continues at coordinate 55,298,690 of JAKWJD010001758.1, read as the reverse complement.
TATTTCGTACTTTCTGTAGAGAAAAGAAAAGTTGAGGGAGATCAACCTCACTACCAATGCATGAAAGGAAGTTCTGAGTTCACGGCAAGAATAAAAGAATATAACGTGAGAAAACGTTCTCCTTATATGGTGAGCTTTTAATTTTAACTCTTCTTTTCTTTTATCCAAACCTCTGACAACACAAACAATGAATTTTTTATTGTAGTGCCTAAACATATTCAATATGATCTTTTCCTAAATTTCATTATTGTGCTCTTATGACAGCATATACCCACAGAGTTTTGTCAGTCAAATGCACTCTTTCAGAATACAACCATGACGTTAACAGGCCCGTCGGGTAAATCATGTCCTGTGAGTCTGAGAATTTGCAATGGTGGGAAGACTCTATATGCTTGTATTACCAGAGGCTGGCATGATTTCTTTTCAAGCAACAAGCTAAAAGTAGGAGATGTTTGCCTCTTCCAACTTGATCGCTCAAAAAGCGACTCAAATTCTATTGCCATCGATGTTCGTGTTTTGTAGGCTGCAGACTTTTCTTTTATCTTTATTCTTTTGATTTTTACTAGTAGTGTTACCTTGTAAACTTATTTCATTAGGTATAGGTTCTTTTTATTGACTTGATTGGCTGATCAACAACAAGTAGTACTCTAGCTGCTGCAGAGTAATTAGGCAGTGTGTTATATGTTGAGAAGCAAAAATGCTGATGAATAAGTTGCATCAAGAAAATAATCTTAGAGGCAACTCAAGCCAGAAGCAGAGATCGAAGGTAATCATTCCAACCTCTATTTAGTGGACAATATGGGAAGAAAGGAACAAAAGATGCTTTGACGATAAATCAAGTCATATCCAGAAATGAAGTTGAAGTGTTTGGTACTTTTGTTATTTTGGTGTAAAGGAACATGTGTAGAAGATCTTGATTCAATTTTTGATATTTTAAACTCCTATATGATAGTGGAGCTGTAGGTTTGGTCTCTGTACAGTCCTGTAATTATGGATGATTATACAGTCTTTGTATAATCTTACTATTTATATAAGATATGTTAGCTGTTTTAAAGTAAATAAATTATAGTACCATATTCTAACAACCTGTTCGTTTGCAAGTAGTTATTTAGTGAATGATGATGGTAATTCAAAGCTATCCATAGTGTCTAGCTATCGTCATTTTTCCTGCCCAATAATATCTTTTTGTCAATAGTTTTTTCAAATTTGGAAAGATGACATGCAGCTGATCTTCATGGCTGAAGCAGATCTTGTTGGAGTTCAAACTCCTACAGTGGTTGTTGACTCGTTATGCCTGTAAGTTCCAGACTGATTTAACACATTGCACCCTATCCTAACTGTTTGCTGTTTTATGAAGTCCGACTCGAAGCTTGCTCTGATTCAATATGCTAATTCTTTTAGGAATGAGCAAATCTTTGCTTCTATCACCTTACCATTTGAGATAAATGTTTGTATTCACCCCGAAAAGATAGAGTAAATGTTTGTATTCGACGGGTGTTTTCTCGTTGTATTCTTTGAGTTGTTGAATCAGTAGGCTCTTTAATAAGAGAGTGATGCTTCAATTGGTTGAGACAAGGTTGACCTTGGTTGGCGGCGACAGTCAAATGTTTACGTGTTTGAATATCGATCAAATATGAAACCAATTTCTTTCCCCTATAAATGGAAGAATTATACTATGTAATGCTGGGAAAACACTTGAAAGGTTTAGTATATTTGCTTTAGCAAGGTTTTCCACACTCCCGTTTATAGTTAATCTGGTTGTAGACGCAGCTTATTGCTAGTGTATCACTTACACTTTCCATTATTTTCTGGGGATTATCCATGGCATAATTTTTTAGTATCTTTCTTATTGTGTTTCTTAGCTATGAGTGTCCTAGTATATTATCTGTTTTTCACCTATTCTCTTATCTTTTTACTACCAGTTGCATTCTTTTGTGTAGGTTATGAGGAAAACAAAGACAGGGAGGAAAGAGTATCTGTTAGAAAGCATGTTTCTTTACCATACCTACATGTATGGCGGCGATAGGTATTGTTCATACACATGTACATGTGCATCTGGCGATAATAGGTAAGTATGTTTTTCCTTGCATCTTCCATTTGAGGCAATGATGCACTATGAATTTAAAAATTATAAAGTGTTGAGCGGATTTTAGATTTTGACTAATTTATGGGTATTAAATCATATAGCTGACAATGGTATGTTAGTAGCCTAAGGATAGCAGAATGAGAGTCTTGGGTCTCTATGTAATCTATATGTGTATGATCTATTGAACGAAAGAGACATGCCCCCTGCAGTGGTCTAAGAATATATCAGCAACATATCAGGTATGCATCAAAACTTTTTGTTTTGAATCAGAAACAACACTATTTCTGTAGCTGTTTATTGTACAACTATAAGTCAATTGTTTATTTTTTCCTAAATATTCAATAACTCAGAAAAGTCATTTAGTCCTTTAATTCTCAATTTGTCTCTGCAGAAAGGTTGATGCAGAGTTGGACAAGTTTATTAGCAAGTTGGTGTTGATGTTCTGGTAAAATATCAATGGATGCATCTTTTTGTTCACTTTATGTACATGGTTGTCAAATACACATGTTACAGTTGATTTCGATAGTTTTGTGGAAAATAATTAATTAGCTTCAGAGATAGCAACCTCTATACTCTGTATGATGGTTGTGTCATAATGCATCGTATCATATCGTATTTAAAGGGGAATGTGATGTGCATCTCATTGGTGCAGAAGCTGTGCTTGTGAGCTAATAAGATTGTCTTTTCATTAAAAAAATGCATTACTATGGTTTAGGATCAAAGTACAGACTTCAGTCTCTACAAATATCCTCAACATTTGATTATCCAATTTTTAGTGACGTAGTAAGTTGTATGAGACTAAACCCTCCATCTCTGTGTTGCTAACTAGGATTTACTTCAACAAAATTACACTTTTTAGCTGCGATGAGTGTCACCATAAAATTCAAAAAATATTGCTGCTAAAGATTTTGAGTATTTTGAAGTGGACTGCAATATCCATTCGTTAGTAAAACCTATTATTTAAACAAGAAAATATGATAAATAATTTTCGGTTGCAACCTAATATTACAAAATAAATAACATGTATTATCAATATTAAAAACATCCAATATCGTTATGAGAATCATCAAAATTACTTCTCAGCTCAAATCTCCTATTACATAATGGATTATTGTACATTTTACGCGTCTACATATGACATAAATATAAAACAAGTGTCTTCAAACTCCTCCTCGATATTTGCAAGTTTCAAAAACAATGAAGATAAAAACACAAAAATCATAATTTAGTGTTATATTCGATGAAAATCTCTAGGGATGATATGTTGGGATTTTGTGGTGACTTTGTCACCGCTAAAGGTTTAATTTTTTATGTGAATCTTAGTTGGCAATACTTAGGTGGACGGTTTAATCCCAAGTGGACAATTTACTAAAATTTTGAATTGTTAACTCTTGAAGGTATTTGTGGTCTCCTAGAATAATAACGGGAGCATTTTTTATCTCAAAATATAAAAAAGATATAAGTGATCTATTTCGTATAATTCATGAGTAATTTTAACCCAATTTCATTTTCTTTAATTAGAAGAGTCGATTATTCTTATTCTTTAATTTTTTGGAAAAAATTAAACCAATTGAACAAATATGTAATATTATACTAGCAAATAAAATTTCATATAATAACTCATTTATAAGAGTATATACTTGTTTCGTTCATTTTTATTTCATAATAACTTTGCATATGTCTTTAGAATAATAAATGAAGCGCATATTTTACTACAACATTAATATTAATGATATATAATCTTAAATAAGGAGGAGTGATTTAGATAATTGATAATTAATATTAAATGTAAAATATATATTTATTTTGTATATGCCAAAGTGAATTATTTTTAATATAATGGATAAATTAAAATGAATAAAGAAGCATATAATATTAATTGTGATAATTTGTATGGAAATAATATTGAAGCAAACACATTTGCAATATATTTGATTAAATTAATCTAATTTGCGCTCGTAGAGGCATATTTAGAAGAAAACTTTTTGAATTAAAGATTTTTTCATATTCAAGACTCAATTCAATAAATTTGATTAATAAAAAAGTTGTTCATCTATTACACAATATTCTTTGGTAATATAATCTATTTGATTGTTTGTTCTAAAATTGACGTGTCATAATTAGGGTTGTTCATGGTTATGGTTAACAAGTAAATGGTTAAGAAGTAAATCAAATCGTAATCGATTAAAAAGTTTTGATATTTGGTTTAGTTTGGTTAGATTGATTTTTAAATTTTAAAAATCGATACTATTTTAATTTGGATTTGGTAGTACTAAAAAACAACCGTAAAAATAATTAACGAACCAATAAATTTGATACATAACTTTTATAATTATTAATATATTGTTTATAAATAAATTTAAAATATTTTGTGAAATTTTAATTAACTTAAGTGTTAAATTTATCATTTTCTCAAGCACAACACTTTAGTCCAAGTATAACAATCTCAAATCCAAGTCCATCAAAATTCATTTTAGTCTTAACTTATTGTACTTCACTTAAAATAGTCACACCTTTTCTTAAATGAATTATTTTGTTCGTGTAATGATAACTCTAATATTGCTTAATTGTTTGACTAAACTGATATTAACTTTTCTGTAAATTGTTCATGTACTTGATATTTGTCGTTTGTCGAGATACATACGTCCTCAAAAAAAATAATTAGTTTCAAATCGAATAAATCAGAAAAATTGAACCAAACCAACAATAATCAAATCAATAATTATTTTTTTCATTTAATTTAATTTAATTTTAAATTAATTTAATTTTAAAATTTTTAAAAACTAATTAAATTCGAATTCACTTAGAAAAGTCTCGGAATTGTAATTCTTACTAATTAAGCAATCAAACAAAGCAATCAAACAAACAAGTGACATCACAATATAATCATGACGTGTAACCTTAAAAACTACCCTACGGCCATGCAATCACGCTTACGTGGACAGTTTATAGCACGTATCCCTACAAAAATTAAGCATTTGCAACGTGACGCTAAAGATACTGCCCCTAGTTTACTATAAACCGTTCGATCAATCGCCCCCATAAATTGAACGGTCAGATACTAATCTGTGATAAGAAAAAGTGTACACCTAGCTTTCACTTTAATTGCATTGGTTTCATAAGTGTATTCTCGAATTTCATTTTTCGCCCAACCCAACTGCCGAAGCAAAGCTAAAAACGAGAAATAATATGCAAATGCTATACGCAACTCTTGAAGAACAGCAGCTATTCAATTCAAATTTTCTGGAGAAAAATTGTTAGATCAATTCATCTTTCTCCTTACGATTTCTGTTTTACGGCATTGTTTGTTGTTGTTGTTGTTGTTTTTGAATTTTCATTCAGGGAGAGCTTTGAAGAATTGTTGTAGCTTCCCTTGCGCGACACTCTTGCTGCACTTTCTAGGGTTCGTTCTAACTTTTCCTTTTTTTTTTTTGTTGTTGTACTTTTGGTTACAGTTTGCGGATGAACTTTTTTTTGAATTCGAAGAAGGTTGTGGGATTAGCGATGACTTTGTATGGTAGTTTTGTGATTGATGAAAGCTGTTTGGTAGAAAATTAATTGGTGCTTTACTTGGCTATGTATGTACTTGGAAACGGCGGGATAACTCCTTTCTTTTGCCAATAGAAATGTATTGGAATGCTCGTGTTTTGGCAATTACATTTTTTCCTTTTAAAACTTAGTTTATGTGAGAGAAATTTAAAGAGGTGGAATTTTCTTCTCTGCTGGTTTGTTAATTGTTGGAATGGTTTTTTTTTCTAGGTTTAGTTTGAAGAAGGTGGTGGGATTAGTTATTAGTTTGTATGGGAATTTTGTGATTGATGAAAGCTGTTCAGTAGAAAATTAATTGGTGTTTGTGGGGTTTTACTGGGCTTGTGCTTGGGAACTCTCTTTTTGCCAATAGAAATGTTGGAATGCCCATGCTGTGGCAATTCCACCCTTTCCTTTTAAAGCTTTGTTTATGTGATAGAAATCGAAAGAGGTGGAATTTACTTGTCTGCTGGTTTGTTTATTGTTGGAGTGGTTTCTTTTAGGTGTAATTTATGTAAGACGCTTCTTAAGAGGTGGTGGGTTTTATATGTATGGTGGTTTTGCTTTTTAATCCGTTGCTATTCTGGAGAAAGCCATGTTCCTTCTTTATTTTGTTTGGATATCTGGCTCATATGGTCATTTGGGATAGTTTGGACTGTGTTATACATTCTCTTTTATTATTTTGTTTGGGTTATCTGACTCGTATGGTCATTTGGGATAGTTTGGACTATGTTGTAACTCTTTTATTATTTTGTTTGGGTTATCTGGCTGATATGGTCATTTGGGATAGTTTGGACTATGTTATACATTCTTTTTGATAATTTTGTTTGGGTTTCTGATTCAAATGGTCATTTGGGATAGTTTGGACTATGTTATACACTCTTTTTGATCAGTAAAGACTACGTTTTAAACATAGTGAAGTGCATAATGAGTTCTTGAACCCATTTACTGGAAACTAGATGCATAGTTATGGCTCGATATGTTCTATTTTGGTATTAGGTGGAATAGCTATCTTGGTGTCCCTAAAAAAAATAAATGGAACACTATTTTCTTTTAAACTCATCATCAGACCTTTCTTGGAACAAAAGGATCTTATCAATTTCCTTTTTATCCGTTAGGGTCAGAAAGCATTTAGGTACTCAAGCCTGCTTGATTCTGGGTTTTTTGTTTTTATGAAGTCCTTAATATGAGAAGTCTTGAAGTTTAAAACATTGAAGATCATTGTGGTGTAGTGGTGGAGTTGTACATCTAGCTGGATTTTGATTTTCATAGATCATGGATGACTCAAATAGTAGATTGTACTGTCAAGGAGAACTTCTAGAGGAGAGGAATAAGAATAATGATGTGTATGCAGCTTTAGGTTCTTGGAATCTAAATAGAGAAAATTGGATCTGATGCTCTCTGAAGCATAATAAAATCTAGTATAACCTTGAGTATCATATTCACCGTTTATATCTTTTTTTCCTCTCCTGCGAACTTAAGGAGACTTCTACATGTGGACGAATAATCTAATTTGTGATAAGATAGGTGAAACATTTTAATATTGATAGTTCTTGAGTGGTCATTTCACCTGGTCGATTGATGTGTGAATATTTGGTTTAACAGTGCTAGTTGGTATATTAAGTGATATCAATAGGGTTACTTGAAATAAAAACAAGAAAATAACGCAGCAAGAACAATGACAACAACATAGCTAATGAAATCCCACTGGGAAGGGTAAGTAGAGAGGTTGTTTCCAATTAGACAATAAGGAAATAATAAGGAAGCGAAAAATAAGAAAGATTAAGACTATAAAAATAAGATGGACGAGATTCGAGGAATGAATTTCAGAATCTCCAAAGTAAAGACTAAGAACACTAACTAATTGTGGTAAACCTAATTAGCGGATTAAGGATAATGATAAATATAAGGCTAAATAAAGAACACTAATTGATTGTAGTAAACCTAACTAGTAGATTCAATTTAAGAACTTAGATGAAGTGATCTAGATCCCTAACTGAATATTAAGGACAACAATTAATATAAGACTAGTTACCTTCTTCAATTAATCTAGTAAGAACCACAAATATCAAGCAAAAAAGTATCTTATCTCTTAAAAGAATCATTGTAGTATGGTTGTAAGAAAAAACTCAAGTAACCAATACTGAAAGGTTTAAAGAAAAGAAAACTCAATAATATTACGAATGTTGTTCCTTTATACTTTTGATGAAATTACTTCAGGAGCACACTGTTCGTGTACTTCTCTTGTATATAATACCAGTTAACCTTCTCAAAAGAATATTATGGATGTTGTTGTCTAAGAGAACATAATCCGCTACTGTATATAGGGGGGAATCGTCTAACGCTATCATAAATAGCATGTGACTGGAATCCTACTTTTTATGGAAACAATAAGTATTACAACCTAACAAGAAAATTTTGAACTTGGAAACTTATACATTAGGAAAGCATGTAAAATTAGTACCATGCTTTTTTTCCAAAACTACCTAACAAAAAGTAAGAAAGAAGTGCGAATTTTGCACCAAAAATTCACGCCTAGTCACTCGAATTTGGGTATGAATTCCACCTTTTGGGCGTGATTCTCAACCTATTGTGGACTTCATTTTCAGCTCCCTTGGGGTCTATGTGGGCCCTGATCTTCCTCCTCTTGGTCTTGGACCATGAAACGCGTGTAACACGTAGACTACTCTTCCCCATAGTTTTCTTGCGCTCTTCTCTCACGGTAAGCATCTTTTGATCTTCCATTGAAGTTCAACAACGTTGTTTTGCATCTCCTTAGCTTCCAGCACTTCATCTAAGTCCTTTAATGGAGGTATGTGGTATGCCAGCATGGAAGCTATAGTATGGTTGAACTCTGATGTATTTCTCGTATCTGCTTAATTAGTAACCTCAAACAAGGGATTTAGGGTTAGTCCTTTTTGTTTGTCACATTTTCATGAAGAAAAAGATTTTTCATAATCCAAAAGCCTGGTTGCCATCCTAGCAAGTAAAAAAATGGAAAGAGCACAAGTACTGGCTTTTCTTGAACATGTTATGCTGAAAAGATTTGCATTTGACTTTGCTTATTGATGTGTCGATATATGGCTAATAATGGTTGCCGTTATATTACGGAAAGAGAACTGATGCATCTGTGTTATCTGGTAAAATGTTGACTTTAAAAAGTGGATCTTGGTTTACACCTTTCTATTGCCCATGGCTCTATGAGATAAGGGGATTTTCTGGAAGCTGAAAGCTGATAAAAATATCTAGCAAGCAGAGAAATTTAAAATGAAGATCCTGTCTCTCTAGTACATGTCATGCTCAAAATATTAACATTGCGATTGAGGATGTTATTCCTTCTTCTTTTCTTTCATTTCCCCCATATCATCTTATTGGTAATATTGTAGTAGTCATGCATAAGTTTTTCCGTCTTACATTCAAATGTTTGTGGCAGGGTTCCCGAAGGCCGAATATTAAGAATTTGATCCTCCTCATTTGCCATCAATTTTTTATGGATATGAAGTATTATGCGGGATCCTTCTGATGCCCACATGTCTGGTTCATGGTTCTGTTGGAGAAAACTAGTTGAAACTAAGGCAACCTGCCTTGTATAAGTTCGTTTAGGAAGGAAGCTAAAGTGATCATTTCTATCTTCGGTGGCATGGAAGCTGGTACTTGAGTTTTGAATCATCCTGATTGTGGGCCATATTTCTAGAGATTCTGAGAAGCAGCATCTTAAAATGGGATGGAGGGGAATTTTAGTCTCGTTACTATTTTCCATCACTTTGGGTGAATCATCAAGCAATTCTAGAAAAATGTGGTCGCTGAAGATAGTTTCAGAATCATCTCCAGTTTATAGTTGGGCTGTATACAGTGCTGGCTTTTTCGTATTGGTGGCTGTTGTCCTGTCTATGTATCTAATTGTTGAGCATCTAGCTGCATACAAGCAGCCTGAGGTTTTTGCTTACACCTGCTCAATCTTCTTGAAGTTATTTTTTACTTGCATACATCATTTGATCATATGGGCTGCTGATCTTTTCTTTTTGGATCAGTTTGTGGTGCTTGATTGAATACATGCTTGTATTGTTATTTTTGTACAGACACCTGGTCATTGTTCCATTGCTTAGCTTAATTGTCTTAGATAAACTGATACGACTGAATTATTTATCATCACAGGAGCAGAAGTTTTTGGTTGGACTGATCTTGATGGTTCCTGTTTATGCAGTGGAATCGGTAAGAGAACCTTTAGCTTGTATGCTAGCATTTTCTCCAGTTTATTTGGAAGTGATCTTTAAAGTTTGTCATAAACATATTGAGACATTGGCGGTTATTATTATTATTATTTGAAATAAATCTCTCTATGGACAAGCAGAGAAAATACGACCTACCAAAAGTATATGCTTACAAAGACAGTAAAAGAACGGCTAAGATAAGAAAATACAAGTCACTTTAGGGTTTTGTCAGTTCTGCATTTAGGTATTTTTTATTAAAGAAAAAATCAGTTGGTAACTTACTGGGACTTTGATTATGTCTTTGCATTGCATTTCCTGTACTCTACGGCGAACACTTGATATGTTTGTGGGCGAGTTTGGATTTTATGATGCCTCGGGAACAGAATTCATGGCTCCCTGTTTATTTCAGTGTCGGTTAATATTGTTTTTTGGTCCACAATAATTTCTGAGCAATCGCCACATGATTCATTTCTCATGAAAAAGAACTGATGAACGAAACATGTTCTCTTTACTCAGCTAAATACAAATGAAAGCCTTAACAAATGGTTAAACTACCAATTAAACAGGAGAAAACTTAGATGAAGGAACCAGATAAAGTATATGAGGTGGTACAGATGCTCTAGCATAGCATAAGTTTCAAAAAAAGAAAATTTCATAAAAGAATGGATGAAAAGGGTGTTTTTTCCTTGTCATAAAAAAAATTGAAGGAATGGATGTAAAGGGTAAAAATGTGGTACTTTTAAGTTAAAATTGACTTGGGTGCATCTTTAACAACCTATATGTCTATTTTACAGTATTATCATCACCCTAAATTTTAGAATATCATGTTGTCTTTCTTTATGTTTATGATTGACCAGTTCTTCGCATTTACCTGACAGTTCTTATCTTTAATGGACTCAAATGCCGCATTCAACTGTGAGATCATACGCGATTGTTATGAGGCTTTTGCATTATATTGCTTCGAGAGGTATCTGATAGCCTGCTTAGGTATGTCTTCAGGCATAGGTTGTTGCCCTCTTCACCTATTTTAAGTTGTCCCTTGGAAAAATCCCACCTTGAAAATTTTAAGTGCTTCAGTTACCAGCTTAGAGTCTGCTAGAGTAACTACAATTGTGTTTATTATTCGCACAACCTTTTCCAAATGTTGTTCCATCCAATGTTGCTTTTGCATCTTATGTACAATGGAGTTGTATGGTTTTCTCAATTCTCCGTACTCCTCTACTTGCTAGCTTCTTTTCTTTTAGAAGTTCCTTTCTTTAAAGATGATTCTCATATGAGCTACATGACATAGGTGGAGAGAAAAACACCATCGAATTTATGGAAAGTCAAAGTGTTGTAAGTTCCAGCTTGCCTCTGCTGGATGATGCCTATGCATATGGAGTTGTTGAACATCCTTTCCCATTGAATTGCTTTATCAGGGAGTGGTATCTTGGTTCTGACTTCTATCAAGCAGTAAAAATTGGGATAGTGCAATATGTATGTGCCCCTCTAGTAATTTGCTATGGATTGTGACAGTTCCGCCAAGTTTCTATGTACTGAATAATTAAGGATTTCCTTCCAGATGATACTTAAGATGATATGTGCTTTGCTGGCTGTGATTTTTCATCTTTTGGGCATCTACGGTGAAGGCAAATTTGAGTGGGGATACGCGTAAGTCAACCCAGGTTTTCCTTGATACTTCAAAGATAGGAGTATTTTTTCTACCTATTTTGCGACTCTTCTACTGCAGATCTCTAGCCGAGCTTCTGGATCAATTGAATTTTTTATGTCATATATTGGATATGTTGTGAAGCACAAGCTTTTCACAATGTTAATCTGAATGTTAATTCTTGCAGCTATCCATACTTGGCAGTTGTTCTTAATTTTAGCCAGACGTGGGCCTTATATTGCCTTGTGCAGTTTTATTCAGTCACCAAGATTAAATTAGCACCGATTAAGCCATTGGCGAAGTTTCTGGTATTCAAGTCAATTGTATTCTTGACGTGGTGGCAAGGTATAGCTGTTGCCTTTCTTTTGTCATTTGGAACATTCAAAGGTTCTTTGGCGCAGCTGTTGAAGACACGGATCCAGGATTATATCATCTGTATTGAGGTCAGTTGTGTTTATTGAATCAGTTTCCACAGTTGTCATTGCTTGATCACTATTTCTTGTGCCAACAGAGGCTCATGAATAGAAATCAGTTTCTTGTGCCAACCGAGAACCTCTGTCCTGGCTATGAACTTCAGTGTATTTAAGTGATCCAGGACAGTCAATAAATTTATTAAATTCGTGAAGACACGTGCTGAAGGATAAAAGATGCATATTTCAATTAGTGAAGGCGAAATGTGCTCAAACAGAGTCGCTAGACCATAATGTGATTTGTTTTAATATTAAAGGGACTAAAATATACTAATATCCCTAAAGATTAAGATATTGATATAGCAATCCCTTGTGGAAACACGGGATAGAGTTACAAGAAAAGCAAATAAAAATAGCTAATTCTTGTGACTGGGATCATGTGGGGAACTTGTTCTTTTAGGAAGGAAATTCTTGACAACTGATCAGAAAAATTGTCTTGATATACATGGGTAGAAATAAGAAGAAACTTCAACAGTTGTACCAGTACTGACTACTGACCGCAACATTTTGCTATAGATCACAAGCATCATGTGTCTGGTCTCAGAAGGAAAAGGAAGAATCTGCATACAGATGATACAAGAGCAAATTTTATGATTATTATATTGCAACAATCTTTGTATTTTCAGTAAGAGAAAGAGCCAGACAATTTTCCTGGAGATTTACTTAACTGAGCTTGGTCGTAGTTAGCCGGGAAGATATTATTCCAGGATTAAGATAGAGATTGATCAGTTGATTAAGTAGGCAACAAGGCAGCTGTGAATCCTTTGCCAGGAACCTGGGGAAGAGTACTGTAAATATGTTTGCTGGCTTGGGTAGACATCAAAGAAGAGAGGTTGACTTGCACAGAAGTAAGAAGATGGGTGCAGAGAATGTGGAGGGTTGCTTCTGGAAAAAAGAGATAATCACTAGCTATTACTTCAAAGTCGAAGCTTATAGAATATATCATGGGTGATATGTATCAGAATAATCATTAAGTGGCTCATTGCTGGTGGTTGCGGACTTCTACAATTCACCAGTAAGATGAACACCCAAAACATGTTGCAACACCCAAGCATGTTTAGATAAGGTTGTTAGACTTTACAATTCACCTTTGACCATAAAACATGTTTAGAGTAGTCGGTGATAGATGCTGGGGATTTCTGGAGATTGATGCCATTACAAGACAGAGTGCACCCTTTTTTTCTCAATACTTAATAGTGCACCTTTAGTGGTATTGTATTTGTATGTGGTGGTCTCTAAGTCTATCCGTCAGATTGAAGCTGAGAGAATAACATTTACTATTCCAACCACAGTGGTGGAGATGCCTTTTTAAAAAAAGAAGCTTTTGTAACCCTAGTTGAGGTCAGTGGAAAAGGTGGATCTGAATCATGCAGTAGAGACTTTTTATTGAATTAATTAATTCCTTTGGATTGAGGATCAATTGTAGCAAAGAGTTGGACAAAGAATTTCAAAGATCAAAGTTCCTGCCCAAGATGTCACGACTTATGTCTAAAAATGCCATATTTCAAATTTTAAATTGCAGAATAAACATCAGTTGCACGAGTAGTGGAAGGAGATTTTTTGAAGATTTAATAGGAGGAATAGAATTATTGAAGTCTCGGGTAAAGATTGCCAAAACATGGTGCTTTTACTTGACCCCAAAAATTATCGACAGTCCAGAACATTGGCCGAGAGAAGTCAATTTGGTGGGGCATCTAAACCCTGGGTGTAGAACTTGTGAAGTCCCCATGAATCAGGGCGTGGTAACATGGAAATAAATGTAGTCCTGCATTAGACACATGCATATGCAGTATATGTACTTATGTATGGATTATGCGAGAGCTCTCTAGAGTCTAGACTGTTTAAATCTGAGATTTTGAATCAGGGATTCCTCTTGAGAAGACTAGCCAAACTTAGGCAGCTAATGGATAGCAGCCACCTGGGCGGCAACAACTTTGAGTAAATGGAGGCTAGTAAAAGTGTAATTATGCCCTGAGATACTCTTCTTGGTTGAATAGTGCTTCCACATTGGTAAGGAAAATTACCTTAGATTGGGTAGAGAACGAGGTGCGCAATTTGAGAGCTTCTACGAGGCACTTGTACTATGTGAGAAGGTCAAGCCAGGGGATTGGAGAGGAAAAATGAGATGTTGCTGAAGTTCTTCAACTTTTAGACGGGAAGTGTTGAGGAGCTGAAAAGGCTAGAGTTAAATGAATGAGAGTAACTGGGCAGAAAGAAACAAAGATAGGCAGCACCAATGCAGTGAAGATGAAGATATGAATAAATAGTTGGAATATAAGGGACTGCGCAGCAGGGTAAACTTACAACACTGAAAGGCTAGCTTAAAAGTAATTTATAATCTTGTGAAGCATAAAATTAGAAATTGTCTGCCCATAGTAATGGTTAGTGCATTTGTGCCTTTGTTCTTGCCAGTGTCATCACTTGATGTTCTGGTAAGTGTAGGTTTTATGATTTAACAGATGATGTGAAGGGTGACGTTGCTGTAAGTAAAGACCGGGTAATGTCATGATATGGTAGAAATCAAAATTGACTCCAACATAGGGCCTTTACCATGTCGCTGCATAATATGATATGTTTTAAGCTCAAAGTGGAATTATACAACCCTCATCTCTCTATGTTTATGTTTGCCACATTGGAATACTTCAGTTCGAATTTCTGATAGAAATATTAATAAAAAAGAGTTCATTCCATCAGATTTTGCAGTAATGTAAGCCCTCGAAAAGTATTTAGCCTAGGAATAATCCTTGAAATGTTTGATCCTATTAAGCGACAAATTATGCTATAAGTTGTTGCAGTAGTTCTTCTCAAAGTTTGAGTAGAGAAGACTGGTTAGTATGCAATGTGGAGTATCACTATGGTAGGAACAGACTCTTCATGAGCATTATAATTATCTATTTTTCTGATAGAAATTTACTTGGGTGGGTAAGAAATGCAAACCTAAGAAGGTGCATTGTTTTACCGGATTTGCTTTTTAACCTGTTATTTCTAATTAGGGAAAACCTTTTACTCGATAACAGTTGCTGCATATGTTCCTCTGTGTGATGTTTTGAATTGTCTGGTGCACAGATGTTAGGCAATTGTTTATTACAGTTACCTAATGTTTTCTTGTAAAAACAGATGGGCGTTGCTGCTCTGGTGCATCTTTATGTTTTCCCAGCAAAGCCTTATAAGCGTGGGGAAAGATGTGTCAGGAATGTAGCTGTGCTGTCAGATTATGCTGCTCTGGACACTGCACCAGATCCAGAGGAAGTTCGGGACTGTGAAAGATCTACCCGTGCACGCATTTCTCGGCCGGAAGAGAGAGAGAAGCGTCTAAAATTTCACCAGAGTGTTCGTGATTTAGTTGTCGGAAGTGGTGAAATAGTAAGATTACCATTCCTTGACGTCTTCTTTTATTATTTTATGTCTTCTTGTTTTTCTCCCACTGTGTAACTAATGTGTTTTCTGTTATCACATCTTTTAGATAATTGATGATATGAGGTTCACAGTATCTCATGTTGCCGAACCAGTTGAAAGGGGAATTGCTAGAATAAATAAGACTTTCCATCAGATATCAGAAAACGTAAAACGGTATGAAGAGAGGAGGAGGAACTCGAAGGATGACAGTTATGTCGTTCCGCTTAACTCATGGACGAACGAGTTCTCAGAAGTACATGATGATCTTGCGGAAGGGAGTATGAGCGACAGTGGGATGCATAGCAAGAGATCACATCATCAATCCAAAGGGATGTCATCCCTACGGAGATAGTAAAGCTTTAATCTGACCAATAGAAGAGTGTAGATTTCATCTTCTAACCATATTGTTCATTCAGTATCCATTGTGGAGTTTCTCTACATTGAGATAATATGGTAAGAAACTTATATGAGGAGTGCACATGATCATTACCTGTCAGGATTGAAGTAGTGGAAAGATTTGAATTGCTGATGATTTTCATATGTAAAGTTTGGAGGAAATTCAGATAATGACATGGTTGGAGTAAGAAAATTTTCAGCTACCAAGTTCTGATCGATCTTCGAATGAGTACCAACTATTAACTGTTACTTGTGAATGAATTTTGCACTAGTCCTCCAAAGGTATATTCTTGTGGAATTATTTCATGTTGGTAACTTCTCTACTTAGTTCTGCATTTTGTTAAGTCCAAGTATCTGCTTGTTCATACAAAAGACATATAGTACTGTTGTCTGCTCCCTGTTTTAGCTCATCTATCTCTGGCCTAGGAGGACGCACCAATCTTTTAGCCCCAATAGGTCGTTTGGTTGCTAGTTGCTAGTTAGAGATATGATGCGTCAAGACCCCTTATTAGTATTTGTTCCTTTTTCCCAGTGGGTGTAGGCTTCATTGAAAGCTTCTGTCTCATGGCATTGTTGCAAACAACCTTTTTTTCCAGTGGGTGCAGGCTTTATCAAAGCGCTCTCTGCCTAATGGAATTATTGGGTTTGCTTGCAGCAATACTTCTTCTCTCGCTTTATTGTAGTTTACTTTTTTATTTAAATAGTGTCGGATTTCAAAATAAAAACAAATTTTATAATATGTTTGTTAGCAAACAACACTCCTCTCTCATGGTAATTGTAGGTTTTTTTAAATTTAAATAGTGCTAAATTTCAAAACGAAAGAAAATTTTTATTATATGGAGAAAATTATGTTGATAGGGCTATTTTCCGAATGGGCCTTGCACTGGGGGATGATCTGAGTTGAGTCGGGGGCTTCAGTGCATTGCTCATACATATTTAATTAAGCATGTAGAGATCAATTATGAGACAACTTATGCATTGTGGTTGACTGGTTACGAAGAATTTAGTTGTTCATATTATTATTTTATATGAAATAATATATAAATTCTAACCATAATGTATATATGTATTAGTTATATAAATTTCTAAATTATGAATCAGAAAGAATATACCTAACAATAAATACTACCAAATACGTCATTATTTATTCATAAAAAAAAAAAAACAGACAACCCCTGTATGTTACAGAAATAATTGTAAAACCGTAAGCAGCAAAGAGTCATTTAATGAGATAGAAATAATCTAATTTAGTTGGTTTGCCACCACAAAATTTGTCGAAGTGACAGTCCTACAATGTCTTTTTCCACAGACAACCTACATGATTGAAGTAGTAAAGGAACGAAAAGATCATATTTATGTGAATATATTGGAAATTCCAAACAATATTGCAAGTGATAAGATCAAAATTATAATATATTCAATTGATCTTTTCACCATCATTGAAATACCATAAGCATGAACTATTTTTTTCACGATCATTAGAATTATCATATTCAATTATATAAAAGAAAAAGTAAGTCCTGATTGAGCTAATTAAGTGTTAAATCAAATATACAAGAAGACTTCTGTTAAAAAAAAAAAGAAGCGAATTGTATATTAGAATTCAATAGAAATGTTATATTTGAATCATTTGAGACAAAATAGTCATTTTTTTTTAATAATTTAATAATTTGAGTGGGAGAGGGGTTGGAGTAAAAGAAAATAAAACATTGAATTTGAAAGTAGTTTTTCTAAAAACAAACTAAAATTCTTAATATTTTTGTAAAACAAACTATAAATTAATTTTTTGGGGGAGTAGGAGGTTGGAGTAGGAGGGTGGATAAAAAAAGATAAAAAATTAAAGTTAAAAATATTTTTTTAAAAATAAACTTTAAAATTATTTTTAAACAAAAAACACTTAATTTAAAAAACATCTAATTCAATTAAATATAAAAAAAATTAAAAAACATAATATTTTTCAAAAAATATTTCCCTTTCATACTACTAAAACGCACCCGAAATGAGTATAATTTTATGTTGTTTTGTGACTGAATAAAATAATGTAACCCCACCGACCAACAACCCCTTTAAAGTTATGGATGGGCAAAATGGTAATTGGAATAAATTAGGGTTTCAACCCCGTGTCTTGCTCCTCATCTCTTTTTTTATCTCTCTATATATTTGGGCAAACCATTACAGCAGCTACACACATTTCTCTACTTATTTCTTACCCTCTTTTCAGAAATTTCTCAGATCTTCTTAGTTCTGAGCTATGGAAACATTGATGGCGTTGAAAGGGATGAGAGTATTGGGAAGTTGTTGGTTGTGGGTGGGGTGGAAAGATTTGATAAATCTGATTTTTTTTTTCTAATTGAAAAAAAAAATGGAAAAGAGATTAAATCTTTCCTACTCCTCCCATACCCATGACTTCCACTAGCTTCTCCCTTTCTTCATTTGTCATCTCCTTTGCTAAGTTCTTTTTTTTTTTTTTGAAATTATTTGATTGTTTGAGTTTACTCTTTTCAAATTCAGAACTTGGATCTAACCGTAGTTGAAAATTAAAAAGTTTTTATTTAAATTTAATTTTAGAACAAGATGTTAAGTTTGATTAGGTTAGAATCTGATTCAGTGAGCTCAACTGAGTTTATTGTTTGGTAGATCTGGTTTGCGCTGTGTAAGTTTTATTGATTTTATAATGTGGAAGCAACAAAATTTTATGTAACATTTCTGAAAACTCATTTGATAATTTTTAATTTTGGAACTCGGTGGATTGTTGGCTTGTTGTTCTAGATCTCTCTTCTTTAATACCAAACTTGGTTTAGAAGATGATTAAAATTTGTGACTTTTAGTGCTTTGGCCATTGAATCGAAGTATGAAAAAGATACAGCAGTTCAGTTGCTACCTGATTTTGATCTATTTTTTCGAGAACTTGATTAGCAAAATAAACCCTTAATTGAACTTATTGAACTGGGTTGATTATTCCAAGATATTTAAAGGAGTATCACTTTTTTTAATTTGTTAATTTGTTAGGTTGCATTTTTTTAAAATTAAATTTAATTAATTTTAAATTTAAATTAAATTATATTAGTTTGATAGTTTAAATAAAATTTAGATAATTTTATTTTTTTGTTTGTTTTGATAGTAATGATTTTGTTAAATATTTTAATTTCAACTAATCACGTGATATATTTAATCTATAAAATTAAAAAATAGTTTAATATATTTGATATAATTTTAATTTAGAATGGTAAGATTCAAATATTTTTTTATTTTTTAAAATATTGTGTCAAATTAAACTCACTTTTTTGAAATGAAAAAAATATAAATTATAATTTTTTACATATGAAAAAAATATTAGAATGTTAATTAAAATTCTTATAATTAAAAATCTTACAATTCAACTCAAGTATTTGACAAGATAACAAAAAATTTAAAGTCGTATTTTGTTTGAATTTGGAAGAGTACGAGCTGTTTAAAACTACGTTTTTAATGAAAGTTGGATTCTTTGAGTCACAGCACAAGCCATTCTAACATGATTCTTTGAGTAAAATCTCCCAAAGTTTCTTAGAAGGAAACATGGATATTTTATCAAGATTTTGTATCAAAATAGTTTTAAGAATAAAGGGAAAAAAGGTTTATATGTCTTTTAATTTTGTCACTTGAAGCTGATATATCTGTCATTATAAAATTGCTTATATATATCATGATATATATATACCTTTACTTTTATATAAACGCTCACATATTAGGGGTGACTCATATATACTGTTGTTATTATATAGGGAAAAGGGTCAAATATGCCCCTGTACTTTTCGAAAAGGTTTAAATATGCCCCCGTTTAAAGTTTGGCCCATTTATACCTTTGCCGTCCAATTATTGGTATAAATATCCCTTATGGGCGTTAATTGGCCACCTCAAAATATCCAACGCATTTTATATTTCTTTAATTGCCCAAATGGATTTTCCGCGTCATTTTAATATTACATTGTGACATTTATATTACAAAAGAGAAAGGGTCAAATATGCCCCTAAAAATACGACCCATTAAACCCTTTTATTACCCATATTTTATGGTTCAATTATACCCCTCTTTTAAATAACTTATCCTACCCGTATCCAACCCAAAACCCATATTCCTTTTTCCCCCAAGACAAATCCCTAATTTCCTAAACTTCCTTTTCCCTCATGTCTTATAGGTTGACCCAAGAAAATATTAATTTATTGGCAGTAAATATAAAATAAAATCATTTTTATTACAATGCAAGATTTAAGATGAGAAAAATAGTACTGTAGTATCATATTAGAAGTAAATAATTAATGTACAGAAATAATTTCACAAACCTATTTTGTTTTTGTTTTTTATTTTTTTAATTTCAGAACCAAATTTTACAAAATTCAAATATCATTTTTATAGTGAACTTTAAACTGAACATGTTGGTTGATTTTTTGCAGCAAGGAGTTGACAGAAGTTGTTTCCCCTCAAACAACAGTCTCGTTTTCGATAATTAGTTCCTTCATGATAGTCGCCGTCGTCGCCGCGGTGTCGCCACCTATTTCCCCGCATTTGAACTCGAATCCCGGCAGTTTCCGAGATCGAAAGCAGCTTCTCTTCAAGTTACAGAAATGCAAAAGCATTCAACACGCTGCTCCAATTCATGCGCATATAATAAAAAACGGCAATCCCAAAACCCATATCCCTTTTCCCCCAAAACAAATCCCTAATTTCCTAAACTTCCTTTATCATACAATTTCGTGAATTTTCATATTTTTGGTGAGTATTGATTTTAAGTTCATAATTGACAGGGTTATAAATGTGCTTATTGGAAATGGGTTGATGATCCGCGATTTGTGTTCTTTGGGGAAAAGGAAGTTTTGAAAATTAGGGATTTGTTTTGGGAGAAAAGGGATATGGGTTTTGGGTCAGATACGGGTAGGATAAGTTATTTAAAAGAGGGGTATAATTGAACCATAAAATATGGGTAATAAAAGGGTTTAATGGATCGGATTTTTTGGGGCATATTTGACCCTTTCTCTTTTGTAATATAAATGTCACGATGTAATATTTAAATGACGTGGAAAAACCATTTGGGCAATTAAAGAAATCTAAAATGCGTTGGATATTTTGAGGTGGCCAATTAATGCCCATAAGGGCATATTTGTACCAATAATTGGACGGCAAGGGTATAAATGAACCAAACTTTAAACGGGGGCATATTTAAACCTTTTCGAAAAGTACAGGGCATATTTAACCTTTTTCCCTATTATATAAATAGCTCAAATGCGTCAATGTCTGAATATCACTTTCAAGTTTTTGCAAGGATCATCCCTATTTTAAGGGATAGTTCTTAATAATTTTTTTGTCTCTGAAAAAGCATCTTAAGTAAATTAAAGAAAATGGCCAAAAAGCCTCTCTAATTTATATTTGAATTTTTCAACAAAATACATTTATTTTACAAGAATTCTATCACCCTTGAAGTAATTAAAATTGAAATTATTATCTCCTTAAATGCTTGATTGGCAAAGAAAGTGTGTTTCGTGAACACAAAAAATAAACATTAAAATATTATTCTTAATATATCATTTATAAATATATGTATTTTTATTTTTTTTCTTATTTATTATCTTTCTTTTTCATAGTAACAAAGACCAAATTTCTAATTTCTTCATCGAATTCACCATTATTAATTTCACACAAAATCATAAACTTGTTTAAAAAACTTTTAAAAACTAATTGATTCAATTGAAAATAAAATGACATGTATTTCAATCTTCCAAAAAAGAGTTCTAGATCAGATTTGAGAAAAAAAATCAAATTAGATTTATATTAAATTCGATTGAACTCTGAGAATAATTTATTATTATTATCATTATAGATTCTTTAATTATCAATCTCAAATTTTAATTTATCGTGATGATTGTACTCGTTCCATCTGACCTTCATTAATGGCATTGCAAGTGCCTTTGTTCATCCTCCCTCTTGTCTTGCTCACTTTTATTAATTTGTTTTTTCAATTCCACTCTCTTTGCACCCATTGTTGCCGCCTCCGGTGAAATTCAAACCACCAATAAAATCCCGTTCTCCCTTCTCTTTCTCCTTTTATCTTTCTCCCGTTCTAAGACAAACACAATGAAGGCCAACCTCTGTTCTCACTGTAAGGTCGACAATAACAAAAACAACAAAGCCTTGCGGCTGCACTATTCCGACGAACCAACGATATGCATATATTCTTTTACTTTATTTTTAATGTTCTTCGACGAGCAAAACTCGAATATCGCTTGATAAGCTCCCACTATCAATATTCATCTTTGTTCCTCACAATTCAATAGAAATTTGAAAGAGTTGGGAGGTAAGTTACTTTAGGGATTTGAAGAAATTGGGAGCGTATAGAAGAAAGTAGAAAGAAATTATATATAAAAAAAAAATTAATTAAATTTTCACGTATCAAAGCTTTTTAGAGGTATAATTTTTCCAATTTTAAACAATTCAGATTGGTAACATGACTCTCCTAAAATTAAATGTGTAATTAGAAGTTCAAATATAAATTTTAGAGGCTTGAGTATTTTCTTTTAATAATAATCTAATTTTTCAACCCAAATATCTTTTTCTAAAATCTGTCTGAACATAAGTTTAGGCAATGAGCATAACTTGTGCCTTGGAGACACAAATTTAAGTAGTAAAACTTTTCTAAGGCATAAATTTTTAAAGTTGAATCGTCGCTTGAAAGATATAATTTGTGCTTTGAAATATAATTTGAATAATCTCAACTTTTTAACATATAGTGTTTTAAATCTATCTCTAGGATGTGTGACATAAATTTAGTGATACATAATTCCTATAAGACATAATTTTAGTGTATGAAATATTCTGTACTCAAAATTTATGTATTAAAAGACATTCACATCAATAAGTTAAATATACTAAATATCTATTCATACTTGAAGTTAATGTTTATAATTTTAGGAGATGCCATATTTTATATGATTAATTTATATCTAATAGATAAATGACAACATCTATAGTTTTTTGGTCAAAATTAAAAGTGCTAAATTAAAATATTTTATGAAGAAGTTAAGAAGTTCATTTGACATAACTTGACTATGTATTAAGTTTTAAATTAAATTCATACATATTATTCCTAGACTATGTATTAAGCTTTTAGAATTATAATATTATTCCTATACTCCATCCGATGCACTTCACTCGTTGTTCTAATTAAAAATAAATTATTCAAAATAATTGTCTTATTAAAAAAACAATAATTAACTATTAATTTTCAAAAAAATGTAAAGAGAAATAAAAAGGGCAACTTTCACATATAGCAAACAAAAAATTCATATTTGTATGCTATAGCAAAGTTTGCATAATTACGCTCCATAGCAAACATAAAACTGTATAATTCGCTATACAAATACAATTGTATAATCCGCTGGCCTATTCCGCTGCAATTGTATAATTCGCTATCCTATTTCACTGCGATTGTATAATGCACAATTGTATAATTCGCTGCCTACTTCGCTGCAATTGTATAATGCACAATTGTATAATTCGCTGCCTACTTCGCTGCAATTGTATAATGCGCTATCCTATTTCACTGCAATTGTATAATGCGCAATTTATAATTCGCTGCCTACTTCGCTGCAATATTTTTATAAAATTTGTTTTGCATACAGTTGAATCGAATTAAAATGTATGTATATTGCATAATTATGAGTGTATAGCAAGAAGATATATGTTTTTCTCTCGCTCTATACAAAAACAGAAATACAATATATACACTTTTGTTGTATAAAGCTAGAGAAAATTGTATTTCACAACAATTGTATAATTTATAATTGTATAAATTCGTTGGCCTTTTTCTCTGCAATATTTGAAGTGTATAACACGAAGATATATATTTTTGCATGTGTATATATAATTTTCTCTCGCTTTATACAAAACAGAAACAGAATTTATACACTTTTGTGTAAAAAGCGAGAGAGGCGAGCGAGAATGGAGAGTGGCGAACGAGATTTTTGGGAGAGAGACGCCTGACAAACTTTAGCTAACGTTTGCTATGGAGCACAATTAAATCAAACCCTAGCTACTCCATTTATTTTAGGTTATTAGTTTGCTATTATATACAATTTTTCCAAATAAAAAATATGATTAATACTATTTTAAATTGAGAAATGAGCAATAAATAGAAGGAAAAATTACTAAAATATACTACTTTAATTTATTTAATTTCATTAATTCCCTACTGATGTATTAAATTACAAAAATCCCTTTTTTTTTATCCAAAATGATACTAATTAAATTTTATACATTAAATTTCATGTCCAACACATAAAAAGATACTCAAATTCACAATTTAAATTAGATACTTTAATTTTTATATACTTATCAATAATTCATATAAATATGATACTTAAATAACAGATGTATGACAGTATGATACACATATACTATTATTTGATACCTTAATATATACGAAATATAAGTAAAAATAAAACAAAGAATCATTCTATCATGATCACCAAAAAATGATACTTAATAAAATTAATTGAACATACTAACAAATATATTCAAAAATCATGATAAGATTGAAAAGATACTTAATACAATTCATCTTATACTAACATATAAAAAAACAGGTTAACATGATACTTACAAAATACTAATTGAAACTATATATATAAACGAAATATTAAATTTAAAATATATTTCTTTGATACATTAAATTTCATGTCCAACACATGAAAAGATACTCAAATTTTAGCTATAACAGTTATAGAAAAAAAATATTCAGTCATTTATATTTAAGTATCATTTCTATTTTATAAAGTATCCAGAATTCTTAAAAATAAGGGATTTTTGGTAAATATCGATATTATAGGGATAAAATGTAATTTATCATTTACAGTATGTCATTTGCCTAATTTTTACTAAATAGAAGTAGAATCCTATACGAATTGTTCTCTAAATTTGCTAGGCCCATGAGTACAAAAAGCCCATATTCTCATCTTATTAGGGTTTCGCTGTCTACTTTAACTTTATATATTCGCCATAGCCACCATTAACAAACACATCTCAGCTTCTAAACACATTTTCACACAGATTTATTTTTGTTTAATAATTTGAGCAGTGATGATATCTAGAGAAAGTCATGCACCACTCTGATATTAGTGATGTGAAATTTCTCAAACCCATATTAATTTCTGAGCTCTTTCCACTATTTTTTTTCCCGAATTTTTTCTTTTTTTTTTTGGTTGTGTTAAATTTTTTAAATATAAGTAGATGAGCCATGTGATGCGATCTTTGTAAAGATCAAACCATGATGCGGACCGTATATAGCCATAAGCTTCTGGGGATGAACTTTGGTTACTGATGGCTTCTTTCTGCATTTTTTAAAACCTATTTTTTTTGGCTTTTTGATTATTAGGGTTAATTTAATTTTTTTTTATGATTCAGTTTTGAATATTTGTGAAATTGAGGGAGTAGAGGTTATTGGAGTGGGAGGAATCGAAAGGTAATAAGGATTTATTTTTTTTTTTCAATTTGATTGGGAAAAAAAAGAGTTATGTCTTTCCGATGCCTCCCATTCCCATGGATTCCGTTCACTTCCCCTGATTTGTTGATTTTCATTTCATCACATCTGAGGATTATAATTGCTGATTTACTGTTGTATTCACTGAGTATCTGAGTCTTATTTTCTGGTGAACTTGAGATGATGATTGCACTGGGCTCTGAGCAGTTTTTGTAAAACTGTTTATATTGATGCACAATTGCTGCCTAGAAAGCTATATCTGATCACTCATACTTATCGAATCACTAAGTTTCATTGTTCAAATAATGGTACTGAAGAGAGTCTATGATTAGGGATTGCGTTAAACTGGATTCTTATGCACACTTATCAATTTAAGTTAGTTTAATAGAGCCTTTGTAGAATGCGTTAAACTGGATTCTTATGCACACTTATCAATTTAAGTTAGTTTAATAGAGCCTTTGTAGAAATTATATTTGTAATTATGTAATCAGCCATAATAGACCCCATATATCCCTATAAAATGAACAAGAACAAAAAATATCAAATTTGAAATTAAATAAATTGAATAAGAAAGAAGTATAAAGAAGAATAAAAACTGTAAAATTCATACATAGTATGGTGATTTAACATTGGTGAACAAGGGTGAGTGTTAAAAAGAGTTTTTTGGCTAAAAATATTCTTAATCTATACCGTAAAAATGATGTTTGTTATTTTGCCACATGATATTATATGTATTAATTATACACACTTCTCTTTTGATTTAATTTTAAGGGTTACATATTGACTTATGTCTAAACAATGTATAAGGTTATATAAGAAATATAGTATGTTTGATCGATAGTTTATGCACCAAAACTTACATTTGCGCAAATAATTAAGAATATGAAATAAAATTTCTTGGGTGTGATTTTTTGAATATATTATAAAAAATATCATGGATTATATATAAATATATAATTATTATATTCGAATTAGGAAAAGAGAATTTCATCTTAGGAAATGAAACCAAACATTTTTGAATATATTATAAACATATAATTATATCCGAATTAAGAAAAGAGAATCTCAATAGTGAAACCAAAACACTTGTAATCTTCTATAAAAACGTAGTAACAAAATAAACTTCCTCGACTTTGTAAACAAATATAGGTATTATTTAACGCCTTCAATTCATTTATCGATGAATAACTAGGTGAGATGATTTTTTTTCTTCACTTTTAACCAACATATAATGATAAAACTTTCGTCCAAAAATATCAAAAATAACAAACTTATGTACAACCCCACTATGATAAACACTCTATAGTCCCATACAACTTAATTATATTGACTAACTATATACATAGATTTTAAACACAGAGCTTGAAAATATGTAATTAATTTACCCACAAAATTATGTGTTCCATTGCATTTGACGCTTTAAGCCACTATTAGTGGTTTGGTTTGGATAAGTCCAACAACCAAAATAGATTTTTTATTCAAATTCTTGTTTGCATATTCTTGTATTATCACATTATAAAATTTAAAAATAAAAATTTATCGCAATTATGATCAATTTTTAATAATGCACATTTATCTCAATAATAATGCACATTAATTTTATGTCGAAAAATTATATTTAATTCTCCATATTTTTAACCCCAAAAAAAAAAGATAGCTTCTTTTTTTTGGTTATGACACAACTCAGGAAGATGTTAATGCAAGAATCAATACTACTCAGTTTTATTACAATTAGCAATAATAAAGATAGACGAGGACATGTTAATTGTTTGATTAATTAATAACTAATCAGTGATTTAAATCTAATCAGTTCAAAAAAATGCTTCAAAATTGGGCATTTCCTGGGTAATTGAAATCAAAAGGAACAATGGAAGCACAATAATCAATAGCTTGATTCATACTTGAAGTAGACGCCGCCGCCGCCGCCGCCATTGAAGAAGAACCATTTATCATACTCAATTCATCACATCTCATATTTACTTTCTTCTTCAATTCTTCCAATGCAAACATAAATTTCTCAAGTTCTTCAATTCCCATTTCATCAATCGATTCATTCCACCAAAATCCTCCTCCTCCATTATTACTACTACCACCATTCACCATCTTCGATTCATCAATAAAAATCTCCTCCTTTACCTTCTTCTCCAACTCCAATTCTCTACAGATCTGAGAATAATATTCATTGCTCTGTTGCACATAGTTCAACTGATCATCGCCCGCCGGTTTTTGTTCCTCTGATTTACCGGTGAGGTACCGGTTAATGACGGCGTCGGCGCTCGGATGACCAAAAGTGAATAAACGCTGTCGTTTTAGCGACTGAACCATAATAGCGATTTCAGCACCGGTTAAAATGCAAAGTTCACTAGCTTTTTTGAAGAGACCTAAACGGCGTTTGCTAAAGGTAACGTGCCTACTGTTTTGATTTGCTATTGGTTTAATTGCTATTTTCCTCCGCCCTTGAGTTTTCTTGACGGCGACGGCGGCAGAGTTGGCGGCGGCGTTGGTATTGTTATTGATATTCATGGTGGGAGGAAAAAGTTAATTATTATGGCTTGGTAAAATTTATAATTTATAGAGAGTATATAACAGGTAAAAAAATAATAGTAAATAACGTGTAAATCGAAGATTTTATTTTGACAAAGAATCGGAAAATATTTTATTTACTCGT
The DNA here is from genome assembly GCA_027705065.1 of Solanum peruvianum. Taxonomy (NCBI): domain Eukaryota; kingdom Viridiplantae; phylum Streptophyta; class Magnoliopsida; order Solanales; family Solanaceae; genus Solanum; species Solanum peruvianum. The sequence continues at coordinate 55,270,781 of JAKWJD010001758.1, read as the reverse complement.
TTTAAATTGTTGTTTTAGGAAAAAATTGGGTTACAAATTTGGGAACTATTATTATATTAGTAAATAATAAGGAATTGTTTTTCCTAAATAGGAAATAAAAAGAGTTATTGGGGGAATGTTTCCTATAATTTTGGGTACTAATTGGAAAACTAGAATCTCTAATAGGAAAATAAAAATAAAATAAAATATACGCCTAGGATTTTTTTTTCTTCACATGTGCATTAAGGTAATTATTAAACAATTTTGATATAATAACACTTTAGATATTATTATTTTGATTAGGGTGTTGAAGTGGTATAATGGTGGCTGGTTGATGAATATATGATGAATGTGTATAATAGTGTCGTGTGGAAAAATCACGTAATTATACGATTAAAGATAACATAATTCTTAGAAACTTTTATCATTCGAAATAAGTACAAATACTTCATTTTTTCTTCTCTCTCTTAATACTCTGGTACATCACTTCATCTCTATCAAATATATATATTTTTACAATTTTTTTGTATACAACATATTTGTTATGAATGTTATTATTGATACATAACTTCAATTATTTCAAACCTAACTCCGTATGAATTTAGTTTATAGTTATGTATCTGACGCATAAATTATATATATGAAAAAAAAAATCTATGTATTGTTTGCTATGTATGGCGAAGAAACAATGTATCCGTGATTTTTGAAAAATCAGAATTATTATAATTTAGAAAGCTTTTGGAATAAGATGTAATTAGTGTTCAAATTATTGAGGTTTTTGTACTTTATGGTGATTATAAGATGTAATTAGTGTCCAAATTATTGAGGTTTTTGTACTTTATGGTGATTATATAATGTATATTGTGTTGAAATTTTGATTGTATTGGACTAATATAAGTCCATCAAGTTTGACATTTATGATAGAAAAAAGGCTTAAATATGTCATTAAATTTTTAGAAAATGTTTATTTATGTCATTAGTTAAAAGTTTGATTTATTTATGTCATTACCTTTAAAGAAAAGACTCATTCATGCCATTATTTTTTAACGGCAGTTTTGCAAAACCTTTTTTGACACGTGACCAATTATGATTCGGTCACATCATCAATTTTTATTAATTAAAAGAAACATAACTCTGAAAAAAATTGAATTAATTTTTTTATTAAATAAATTGATGACGTGGTCGAATTATAATTGGCCACGTCATCAAATTTTTAATAAAAAATCAAAATTCTGAATAAAAATTATTATTTTTTTAATTAGAAAAATTGATGATGTGGCTGAATTATAAGTGGCCACGTGTCAAAATGATTTTGCAAAACCACTGTTAAAAATAATGACAGAATGAGTCTTTTCTTTAACGGTAATAACATAAATGAGCCTAATTTTTAACTGATAACATAATAAGCCATTTCTAAAAGTTTAATGAAATATTTGAGCCTTTTTTCTTTACGATAATGACACTTCCACTCGAACAAGTCGCAATTCAAATTCAAATTTGCTTCCATTGATCAATATTCTATCCAAAAATAAAAATGTGAAAGAGGGAAGAGTAGTATAGGATCATGGAAGAACATCAAACAAAAGATGGAAAAATTACTTGTTTGCTAACTGCCAAATTTTATTTGGAGGTACTCATCAAACACATATAATATCTTCTATTGATTAAGATTGGGTACCGTTTTGCGACAACTATATTTGAGAAATAATGTTTGACCATATAACTTGATATTATTTGATAAATATATTTGACAAATATCTCAATTTCCTAAATACAAAAAAAAAAAAAAAAAACTAGTATTTGGTTTTTTCATTTTTTTTTTATAATTACCCCATGCTTTTATATTTCATAAGAATACAAATCATTTAGTAATTCCAACTAATATATATCTGTCAATGAATATGTGATAAGCTTGACTATGCGATTATTGTATTGCTTTTGTCCATATTATTATTTATTGTTGTTAGTACTTGTCGTCAATCATGTGATAAAGATTATTTTTTAACAAAATATATTTATTAGAAGTTGAATATATCTTCTAAAATCTATGACCAGACATGATAAAACTTCACAAAAAAGTGATTTATCAAAAATATTTGAGAATTTGTGGCGGAAATCAAGATGGCAAAATAGACGATGGACAAGTCGATATAGAAAGTTTCTTTGGAGGTCCCAATTTAAATCCATAAACTGTCCTATATAGTTTGAACTTTAGTACTTGTTATTTCCAGGATATTTCCATAAGAAAATGACTAGATTTTTTGATATTTTTTTTTTAACTAGCTTGAAGCAAATTAAGACTTGGTCATTTGCATAGAAGTCCGTATTTTTTAGCGGTCTTTAGTTTTTGTCTCTCAAATTTATAATTTTTAAATTTTCATCCTTCGATAGTTTAAGTAACAAATAAGTGATTGAAAATAGGCATAGCTTAGTTTCTACGTCAAATAGAGGCGTAAGTTTAGTTTCAAAACCTATAAAGTTATATCATAAATTTCTAAAGAACTTCTATCATAAGTTTAGACAAAATGTTTTGCGAATTAGATATTATATCGGATAAGTTAGCCTTGTAAAATTAGGTCATAACTAAGAACACTTACGCCCACAAATTTATTATATGAGAAGCAGAGACAAAAATTAAAGACAATCGATTTGAGAATAAAAATTTAAAGATCATTACGAAATAGGGACAATTAGTACAAAAGCATGACTAAGACTAGCTATAGTATTAGGTTAGCTTTTTGATCCTATAAATACTCATCTGAAGGTTTGTTTAGTTATCATCAAATTAATCAAAATGGCAAGTTCAATAGTAGGAGGGGGAAGCAAATACAGAGACTACTTGAGTGATGAAGAGCTCAAAAACACCAAATGGAGAAATGGACCTCCTACTTATGATGTTGTTGATAAGCTCTTTGAACAAGAAAGAACTCATGTATGTTTCTCTTTTCGGATTAAAATTTTTCAAAAATCTTCTTGCGAATACATCACTCCCCTCTTGTTGATACATGTCTATTCCCCTCTCAGATACGTCCCTCCCCTCTCATCTCAGATACATCTCTCCCCCCTATGTATCTGAATGTCCTATCTTCTCTGATACATCCATTTTTTCTCGGGTATATCCCTTTCCTATGTATATGTACTCGGTAGTTCAGTGATGTATCAAATATTCATAAATTTTAAGGGATTTTCTGCAATTTAAAAAATAGTGAGAGAAATAATGTAATTAGCTTTTACTACGGTATGATTTACATAAATTTTCTCTCTTTTTTTTAAATCACTGTTTATACTAATAGTTACCTTAATAGAAGTTCAATGTTATGACTAATAGATGCTGGATTTGCCTTTATTATTTTTAGGTATGGGCTGAAGGATCAGTTGAAGATAAAGTACAAAGGCTATTGAAGACTTGGGAAATGGAATTAGTTCACAAAATAGATCCTAATGAGATGAAATCTGTTGATCCAACAAAGTTCAAGAAGAGTGTCAATGGTACATTTTTGTTACATTTTTTTGTCTATATATAATTTCCTTCATTATAATACAGGGGAAAAAGAGAGTAACTAACCTAAATGCAAGTGTTACTCTTATTAAAAAGGGAAGTTTTTGTTATATACATATACAGGGTCATGCTAGTTTTCTCTGTATCGTTTTTTTGATCATTTGAGAGAATTTTCTCTAATATTTTTTATAGGAAGGAAAGGGTTAACACCGGAAGAAGCTACAAAGCTTGGTGGTGGTTACAACACATTCCTACAAACTTCATTGCCAGAAAATCTAAGAGTCTATAATCCTGAGGATGAAACATTTGAATCATCACAAAATGTATTTAGATCAATATTTGTACGTGGATTCGCGATCGAAGTCCTTCATGTTTATTCAGGACCACCAGAAATTGTGTACAAGTTTAGGCATTGGGGTTACATGAATGGTCCATTTAAAGGATATGTTGCAACTGGACAACTTGTTGAGCTCTTTGGAATTGGCATTTTTGAAGTACTTACCAAAAAATTACCTTACTTTTTTTTTTTCAAAAAAAAATAATTATATTTTTGAATTAATTGAATTGTGTTGTGTTTGAAACAGTTGGAGAAAGAGAGCAACAAGATTGTTAAGGCAGAGTTCTTTTTTGATAGAGGAGAATTGCTTGGGCCACTTATGAAAGGAGGAAAATATGGTGAATCCACAAGTGAGATGGCATTATTGGAGGATTCAAAATGCCCTTTCATGAAATAAAATAATCTACTAGCAATAACTTGAATAAGAATATGGTTATGTTTAAGTTTTTAATAGAAATAATAGGTGGAAATATGTAATTTCTCTTTAAGTTTATTAACCTTTCTTCGACCGTCAAATCTTTGTTAGAGAATGTTTTACTGTAAAATCAATAAGGTTGTGATGGAGTCACTATTTCAATAGTAAGTTTTAGTAGTAATTGGGTTAACGACAATTACACTCTTTATAAATGTTCATGAAGCTTATAGCGACACTGAATATGATGATAATTAATTGATGCCGATAAAATTTTTAATAATTTTTATTAATGTGTATAATTTGTTGTCGCTAAAAGTTATTTTTGCTATAGTGAGTGATAAATATTTCTTCATTCTTAACTAAAGCTCTTGAGTTCGAGTTCTTGATTATAAAATCACCTTTGTTGGGAACGTTTTTTTATTTTTATTTTATTTTTTATGTTAAGGAGCATCTTATCCCAATGTAAGATTTTTCAGGATGAGTTTTTTTTTTCAAATTTAAAAGTCATTTTATGTTGACCGTGTATATTACCCTTTTACCTTAATTCTTTTATTATTATTATTATTATTATATTTATTTATTTATTATTATTATTATTATTATTATTTTATAGTATTTTATTATTATTAGTAGTAGTAGTAGTAGTATTAATATTTTATTATTATTATTATTATAATATTTATTTATAATTATTATTATTAATATTTATTTTATTATTTTTTTATTATTATTATTATATATTATATATAATATTATATTATTATTATTATTGTATTATATTATATTATATTATTATTATTATTATTATATTTTATTATTATTATTATTACTTATTTTATATTGTTATTATTATTATTATTAATATTATAAGTATTATTATTATTATTATTCTTTTCTATTATAATATTATTTTATTATTATTATATGATTATTATTATTATTATATATTGTTATTATAATTATTATTTATAAACAATTTGTAATAATAAAGAAATATGTGAATCATAGCAAAATATAATTACTTATGAATGTAAAATATAAATTAATTTTGGTTCATTTTTTTAAGTATAAAAACCTTAAATTAATCAACTTTTATCATGTTATCAACTTTTAAGTATTTCAGGCATTTTGATTAAAAAATTGTTTGTCGGCACTTATTTGTCAAACACATCAATAATTTTTTTTAACTTCAACACTTTTATCCAAACATATAACTACTTATTTTAAATATAAATTTTAACACTTTCAAAAATACTTTTAAAAGTAAGCCCATTTAAACGGGCTCTTATACACATGACAATAAGATTTTAAGAATATTATTAAGATGGACTGATTGAAAATTAAAATAAAATAAAAATGGAACATTTATCAAAGTACGTAGCATTAATTTTTTAAATTCCTCATAAATATTTTTGGATTATGGCAATTTCAAAAGTAGGTTCAATGAACCTTCCTTTATTCAAATATTTTTGGATTACCAATGACGTTTATTTTAACTAAAACTATTGGAATGAAATGGGTGGTTGAACTACTCAAACATGAAAAAAAAAACCCATCTATTTTGCATATGCGTTTTTTCCCCATATTAACACTATTAGAAATATAAAAGAAAATCACCATGATTTTGTATAAATTTTTGCTGTAAAATATGATTTTTACATTTTTTTTTTACTGAATCAACTCACTAGTAAAATACATGATGAAAATAGATTCTCACAATAATATTAAAAAAAAATAATTTTTACACATGAAAACACTATTATTTTTTCAATTATAACCGATTCAATCGAATTATTTATGAAATCATTCAATAATTTTAAGTGGAAAATGTAGAGAAATAGTGATTTTTTTTGTAGGGTAATTAATTACTAGCCTCTCTTTGATCCCTAACTTTTGAGATTAAATGGTTGATTTGATGTAATTAACTACCTAGTCCAACTAAAATTCCTAAACTTAGATATTATATGGATTTTCATTGTAAGAAGAGATCTTCTAAAAACTTAGATATATGTTAATACATCAACGATGGAAAAGTCAATAAAATATAATTATCCTATTTTGACTTTCAGTACATGTTATTTCCACGACACTTCCATAAAATATGTTTTTCTATTTGACTACCCTAAAGCCAAGCATGGGCGGCTTTGGTAGAAGCTGATTACAAATTCGGTCGAACTCAGTAATTTTTGTTATGTTTATATTAAATAATTCATTACAATATGTGTATATGTATTTAAATCTAAATCTTTGGCTTTGAAGCTGTCGTTTTAATAATTCATAAAATTAAAATTCTGACTTGCCTCTGATTATTTTAGTCAAATCTAAGACGTGATGATTAGTATTACCGTTAGCTTTCTGATCTATAAAAGCTCCTTTGAAGGCTTCATTTTAGTTATCATCAAATTAATCAAAATGGCAAGTTCAATAATAGGAGGGGGAAATAAATTCAGAGATTACTTGAGTGATGAAGAACTCAAAAACACCAAATGGAGAAATGGACCTCCTACTTATGATGTTGTTGATAAGCTCTTTGAACAAGAAAGAACTAATGTATGTTCTCTTCTTCTTTTTTTAATCGTCTTTTTTATTTTTGGTTTCTCGATGTTCGGAGTTCATATTAAAGCTCTGGCGAAATCCTGGTCACCTACCGCTGGGCCTGAATGATTTTTCCATGTCCAGAGTTTGAACACGAAACCTTTGATTAAGGGTGAAACAGTCTCATAATTTAGTCATCTTTTTTTTTTCTGGTTTTTATTCGTGGAAGCCCACATTGGAGCTCTGGTAAAATACTGATTGTCCACTATAGGCTTGACTCTTGAGGGATTTTTTTCAATGTCCAAAATTCGAACACGAGACTTTTAGTTAAGGATAAAACAGTCTTGTCATTACGAACCTTATTAATTACTTCATGTGTTTTGTTATACCGTCTATAAAGAAAAATCAGATCAATTATTAGTACTAAAATTTAGAATTTTCAACATAATAATATATAGTGGATTTATTGTTTTAAATGTTTAGGTATGGGCTGAAGGATCAGTTGAAGAGAAAGTGCAAAGGCTATTGAAGACTTGGGAAATGGAAATAGTCCATAAGGCAGATCCTAATGAGCTCAAAACTATGGATCCAAACAAGTTCACAATTAGTGTTAATGGTACATTTTTCTCACAATTTCTCTTACTCTTTCCTAAGGGTATATTTGGCAAAAAAAATATATCATTACAATTTTTTCATGTTTAATAAATTTTTGGAAAATTATTTTGTCTAGCGATTTTTTATCTTAAAAAATGAATATTTTAAAAGAAAATCATAAGTAAAGTTAGAGATAGAGTGAACTTTATTTTTATGAATTCTGAATTTGAGAATAACGACTATAAGAAAACTTCTATTTATTTTTCTTCAATAAACAAACAAAACACGCAAATCACCAACTTAATTACGTTAGATGGTCCACATCCATGTGGGAATACAATATTGTATATATGTAATTAAATAATCTTTTATATGTGACCATAACTAAATTTTGAATTTAATATTTATATATTTTAAATAAATTTCTTGATACAAGCTAAGTATGAACTATGAAATATCCTAATTTTCTAAGTTCGATCAAATCTATAATTGGACTTGTAGTTTTGCACTGATATTATTCTTCCTATTATATATTTTGAATTTAATTTATATATGCTGACAGGTCGAAAGGGATTGACACCAGCAGAATCTGCAAAGCTCGGTGGTAGCTACAATATATTCCTACAAACTTCATTACCAGAAAATGTTAGAATCTACAATCCTGACGATGAAACATTTGAATCATCACAAAATCTTTTCAGATCAATATTTTTACGCGGATTCGCGATCGAAATCCTTCATGTTTATTCAGGACCACCAGGAATTGTTTACAAATTTAGGCATTGGGGTTACATGGATGCTCCATTTAAAGGACATGCTCCCACTGGACAACTTGTTGAGCTCTTTGGAATTGGCACTTTTGAAGTAATTAACAAAAAAAACATCTACATTTCTTTATTATTTTTTTTTAAATTTATATAATATATAATTAAATGTTAATTTTGTCTTAACAGTTGGATAAAGAGAGTAACAAGATTGTAAAGGCAGAGATGTTTTTTGATAGAGGAGAATTGCTTGGAGGACTTGTGAAAGGAGAAAGCAATGTTGCTTCAACATGTCCTTTTATGAAATAAGAAGAAATTATTATTACTATGTTTTATTATTTTACTAAAAATGTTTAGCAAGCACATGGTTTGTTTAATATTTCAAATAAAACGTATTTTTGTGTTCTATGATATTCTTTTATGGAGTACTAAGTTTTATATATTTAATATCTTTTATACTTATGAAAGATTGTTAGTACTTGTAATACTGTGTATGCAAATTTAAATAAAAGAAAGAGGAGCTACTTAGGTCTCATTTTTTTTGTGTTTAATAAAACTTCTAAATCTTATAATTTTGATCGCGATCATTAAATTTATTTGATTTTAAGATCTGAATAAGTTGTCATTATTTACGCTTAATTAAAGTCATCTGATCATTTAGATATCAGTTGCTGAAGTTATTTAATATTAGGTCTAGTTCTTAATAATTCGAATTTTGACTATCAAGTGCATTTGATTTTTTGATATTACGACTATAATAGTTATTAAAATATGTAACAAAGTCTTAAGCTCACAATGATCATCATCCTTATTCATATCAACCATTGTTGCCAATAACTTACATTCAGTCATCATCAGTGGCAGAGCCACGTTGTTATTAGGGGATTCATCCAAATCCCCTTCGACGGAAATTTTTATTATTTTTAAATGATTAAAATAATTTTTTAGGTATATATAGTAGATGTTCAACCCCATTCGGTTACTTCGTTTGTCTATATCTTCAATTTTTGAACCCCTATACTGATAAATCTGGCTCCGCCACTGGTCATCATCATCACTATCCACCATTTACACTTATCAGCACAAATCATCATCAACACAATATCCACCAATCACTACAAACAATCATCAACATCAGTTACCATTATATATTGTAAACCACTTATAACACATTCACCACGATTATTATCATCTACCACAATCATTAGTTACTGATACCTATTACCACCATCAACCACTACTAGCAACAACCATCACCATTCTATCCATAACAACACACTATCAGCCAACAACATCCCCGATTGACACTCATAACCATAGTCATCATCACTACCATCCACCGTTATATAATTAAAAAAAAAATATTATACTTATATAATAGTAGATGAATTTTATATTTATTAAATCTTTTTAAAAGATAAATTATACATTTCAGATATTAAAAAACAAACCTTCTTAATTATTTATTTGATCTTAATACAACATCATAATTTTCCCTCTATTTGTTTGTTCCTAACTAACTATACAATGAAGATGCCAAAGCCAGCACTAACTGAAAATGATTACATGCAAAAATACAAACACATAATTAAAGTTGTAATTTACAACTATATACTTTTCAGTTACATCACACATAGGCAATGTAAAACATCATCAAAACTTCATTTCATTTCATTTTCTTTCATAAACTTAACTATGTCAAACTCAGAAAAGTTCAATTCTGTTCAATATGTTCATACAATATCTGAGGCCGGTCGCCTCCTTCCTTCTGCCAATCGTTGGAACTCGATAGTATTGGACTTCAATCTCCTCCCTGAATCTTCTTTAAGTGAAAATTTTGAGTCTTTACAATCAAGATTCACAAAATCTATTGATTTTAACCTGTTTGTTAAAAATAAAATCCATTTCAAACGATTTGTCGTTGTATCAGCCTTGATAATTCTCATTATGCCTACTTTTATTCTGCTTAAGCATTTTCATCATCCAAGAAAACATCCTCATGACTCTTCCCAAAACATCACTCTTGCTCTTAATATCATGACAAGTATGAAAATATTGGAGAAACTGATCATGTTAAAGATATAATTAAATGGGGTAGTTTATATTTGCTTAAACTCTTTGTTTCTCCAAATAATTCTTCTACTACAACTTCAGCAAGAATCTACTCTCAGGTACTAATCAAGAATCTTAATTCAAGACTATTTTGAGTTAATCATCGAAAACAGACATGAACTATCACTTTTTCGTGAGTTTCACATCTCATCTGTCAATTGTTCTCTCTTCACCGTTTACTCAACTAGGCTTGTTTTAGTACATAGATGTAGGAAAAGGGAATTGCTGATAGTTGAAGTGTGAAACATGTGAATAAAGTGATAGTTCGGATGTGCTTTGGACCATTGTGTCTAATATTTTCGGATAAAAGTTTCAATCTTTTGTTGATTTCAGGTTGCCGGGAATAATTCAAATGCTGAGAATGATCTAACTTGTTGGAAAAGGCCAGAAGACATGAACTACCCGAGGCTTGTTTCGGTTTGTGACATTAGTACTGCTTCAGACTTAGCAGGGGAAGTGATAGCAGCAATATCAACTGCATCATTAGTATTGAAAAAAGATAAGGACATTTCAGAGGAATTGGTGAGAACAGCAGAGGAATTGTTCATTCTAGCAAATAGAACAGCGAAGAAAGGGAAGTACACGACGAATGATGAGTGTGGAGGACATGCTAGATAATTTTATAACTCAACTAGTTACAAAGATGGAATTGGTTTGGGGTGGACTTTGGTTATTTTTTGCAACAGGAAACAAAACTTACCTTAAGTATGCAACAGAAAACTTTGCCTCAGCTGTAAAGGAACAGGTAGCTTCTGAAGAAGGCGTCTTCGATTGGAACAACAAAACTACTGCTATATCGGTAACTTGACACAAAATCTTGATGAGAAGTAATGTTTTCTGTTGTATGTATTTCATTTTAAGACTAAAACTTACTACTGTTATATAGATACTGCTTACAAGGATAATGTACTTTCGGGATCTTGGTTATCCATATGAGTCTTTGTCGAACAATATTGAATTGCTCATGTGTTCGTATACTTCTGATACAAAGTACAGCAAAACAGCAGGTGATGTTTCAATGTTCATATTACAAAATTGATGCATTTAATCCTTTTAAAGCCAAGTACTGATGCAGCATTACTCCAATATGCTGCAACATCTTCCTTTCTTACCAAACTATATAGCGACTATCTCCAGCTTTTGCGTACACCAAGCAGAAGGTGTTCTGATTCTGTCTTTTCCTCGGAAAGTTCAAAACAATTCCAATAATCACAGGTGATACCCCTCAAAAAAGTACCAATTTTCGCGTATCTTTATGAGGCTACACCTTCTTATAAGTAGAATGCATACAACATATTGTATGCATTTCACTAGATTATTACTTGATGTAAAAAGGCCTAAGTTTGTGTCTTAACAATATTTGTCACAGGTGAATTACATACTAGGTGATAACCCTTTGAAAATGTGTTATGTGGTTGGATATGGTAACACCTATCCTGTTCAAGTTCATCATCGAGCTGCATCGATCCCTTGGGATGGGAAACAACGTGATTGTTCAGATGGGAATCAATGGCTCAATTCAAGAAGGGACAATCCAAATACCATCTTGGGAGCAATGGTTGCAGGACCAAATAAGGATGATGTTTTTTCGGACGAAAGAAGTAAGCCATGGTTCACAGAACCAAGCATAGCAAGTAATGCTGGGCTTGTAGCAGCACTAGTTTGCACTTCATGATCCTCCTACTGGTTCAACTTTAGGTAATGTAGGAATAGACAAGCATGGTATGTTTGAAAATGTATAAGAAGTGTCTTGAGTAGAAAGGCAGTAACTATTTATTCTTATTCCCTCCGTTTCAATTTGTTTTTTCAACTTTCCTTTTTCGTCTGTTTTAAAAAAGAATACATTTTTCTTGTCACTACAACAAAAACAACTTTTAGCGACAATAAAGAGACACATTAACAAAAAGTGTTTTAAGTTTTTTTACCGGCATTAGTTAAGTGTCATTAGATTCAATGTCACTAAAGTTTTTAGAGACATATACAAAGACTATTAAAAATACATATTTAGCGGCAATTGCTAATTAATTGCCGTTAAAGCTCATTTTTTATATAGTGTGTTTAGAGAGAGAACTCTTTAACTGGCGGTTCTAAGACGAGGGAATCATTCCTCTCTAAAAAAAAAGAAGCTAGAATCTTTCTTTTTATAGAGCTTTCACGTCTGCGCATAAATCCTTTTTTGCCCTTCGATTCTGTTTTGGGTCGGAACCCCCGATGGTATAAAAGTCATTTCAAATATTCTTTGCACCAACTTTTCACATGACACGTTTGAAGTTTTAGTGTAAACGACATTTTGGTATATTTTAATTTCTATATATCTTTAGTTTGAAACCACCACATTTTACTTTCTTTAATTTCGAGTCAAGTAAAATATATAAACGAACGAATTAAAAATGAAGGGGAATAGAAGTTTCTTGACATTGTTTAGATGGTTCATAAGGTACAAATAGTTACATCAATTCTATAATTAAGCCGTAAAAAGTTTATATAATGCAAGACACATGTTTTCAATTAAATCGTTTGATGCAAACACCAGGTGCATTACTTATATATATGCACCTGGTGTTTACATCAAACCACACAATCTAATCTTAAAATTGCGAATTAGAATAAAAGGTACACATCCCATTTTGGTGCTTACAAGTACGTAGATATGTACCAAATGAAGTGTACGTTTACATAACTGAACTTGGGATGTATATATTACATAACAAGCAAAAAAAAAAGGATAATGGTTAGAAAACTCTGAAAAAAAGTTATATTTACAACTAGCTTGTCACATTTTCTTGAACATGCATGCACTTTCATCTTCAAGTAGATTTTAACCTATCAAGACCATATGCACCCTACAAAATACAGGTTAAACAAAACAATTAGCAGAATTAAGAAGAAAATAGTAATTGTTATTGGATCATTATTAGTGTAGAGTTAAATATAATTATAAAATAAGGGGGAAATCGACAAATTTATCTTTGAATATCATAAATGATCTGCAGATATCATCTGTCATACTTTTGGGACATTGGTGCTCCCGTCCAAAAACTAGAGCATATATGTCCTTCACTCTAACAGAAGACTAACTAGGGACGTATGGCGCAATCTTATTCGTTGATCCGATATTTAATAAATGTCGGGTCGGTGGATAAGATAGTAACACTTGTATATCTGTTAATATAAATGATTTATATGCTCAGTATATCTGCATACCATTTATGATAGTTCGGAGATATATTTGTCCTTTTACCCCTAAAATAAATTATATTGAGATCGATCTTACCAAAACTTCGTGAATTTCTTTTAACAAAGGTGCCAATAGTGAAATGAAGGTACGCAATTCCTTCTTAAAATCATCGTTATTTTTATCTTTTCCCTTCAGAATTGTGATTAGCCCCTTGCTATCTGGCACTAGCTTTAGTCCTACCTGCAGAATAGTTTTTTTGTTTAATTTTCACATAAAATAGCTTAATAACATATTTTTACTCTATATAGCGGCCCATCAAAACAATAGCCTCAATTTTTTTTGAGTATACTAAGGTGTGTGTAAAAACACACATATATACACATATTTTATGCATAAGTAGTGTATATTTTTGGGATAATTACGATCCTAAACAGTTCGGCCAACTAGTTTATAAAATATGTACAGTATGTATATGTTGTGCATATTTATGCTAAATATACATATCTATTCACAATGTATACACTATCAATGTATATATTGTGTATATTTTTTTATTTTTTTTATGACAAGGAAACCCGACAAGCCTGGTTCAACGAGCTCGACCCAGAAGACAAATCTCTTGCTTTCGCTGGCAAGGGATTTCGAACTTGAGACCTCCAACATGAAAGTCCCTAGCTCAAACCACTGGGTCACCCCGAAGGGTTATATTGTGTAGATTTTAACCATATTGGTAAGCTAGTTGGTCGAACTATAAATACTCATATTTGTGACTTTCCCTATACTCATAGTATAGAAAATAGAAGAAGAATAGAATGACCTTGAAGGCAGCTGAAGAGATCCATCCATGCCATGGCTTAAGGGTGTTAGTGTAAGATTCTTGAACAGCTTGCACCATATTCCTCTCTAAATCATCAGCCAGTAGTTGTAACAATTCTAAGGTGAAATCCAAGGATCTGCAAGTATATATCCATCCAATATTAATAACTACTAACTTCAAACCAATTTTTACATCGTCAATATAAACCATTTTGTACATTATCGAGTCATTCAAAGGATATCTTAAATAAAACATGTCATTTTATCATAACAGGTAATGATGATATGTGATAAAGTAAAAGTTATATACACTGAAAGACAGTGTATATTATTTAAACTCCATAAAGTAAATTCATGAACTAACACTAGTATTCCATCCTAATTTTAGAAGTACATACATTCACGTAAATATAAATCAGAGAAACGGATCAAGAATTTTAAATTTGATGAGTTCCAAATTATGTTTGAGCTTTTATACGTACGTACAACTGATTTCATTATGTAGGATTTATAGGTTCAAAACATAATTTTCACTAATTTTCGACATCCATTTATGTTTTGTGTCTATAATATTTTATTAGTTCTCCTTAATTATAAGAACCTTCTAAATACTTTTAGTGAATATATATAGAAAGAAAATGACCATCGAAAGATGTGCTGCAGTGGATGAGGTTGTTCCTTTCTTAATCAGAGGTTTCATATTCGAGCTCTAAATATGAAATAATTTTTGATAGAAAACACTACCTCGAATAGGTCCTACCCAAAGGGGAAAAAAAGTGAAAATATGCAAAGTGTTAATTTACCTGGTAAGCCAAAGAAGAGCTTTGCTACAAGTTTTAGGACACTTTGTTCCTTTGCCTTCACTAATCATCTCTTTCTTTAATATCTCAACCATATTTGAGTAGAGAGCAGGGTCTGAATCATGCATCTTTTCCAATTTCTATACATTTTAATATACACAAATAAACTATATGTTAAAAAACAACAAACTATAATTAATGTGTACGCAATGACGTATTAGAAACAAACAAAGAAGGGCAAAATTATGTAATGTAACTATCAATAAAGTGAATAAAAATCATAAGAGGATTTTAATTTCTCATAAAGAAACTAAAAATATTACTATGTGACTATTACTATTCCTATATGTATTTATATAATATATTTGGAAAAGTAACTAAAATAGTCAAGTATAGTCGTAGTTAAAAAAAAAAACATCAATATATCCATAAAAAGTAAAGATGAAATTTTGGCCTTTGGGGCCCAGAAATAAAATCCTAATCGTGTGTTTTACACAAACCATATGAAAGTAACATATCTACATAGTTTTAAAAAAATTAAAAAAATACTCCATACAACAGACATTATTATAAGGTTGAATTTTCAGGTTATCACTCTATTAATATTGATTATTATTTTAAAAAAAATTATTTTTATTTTAAAATAAAACAAATATAAAAGAAAAGATAATTTCAAAAATTATCATTTATTAGGATAAGTAACAACTATCTAAAAACTATTAACTCGATTTTGTCATTGTAAAAAAATCTTTATTTATAAAAGTATTTTTTCCATTCTTCGGCTTAAACGTAAATTATAAGAAATAATTTTAATTTTAAATTAAAAAATATATAATATAATATATTATTATAAATCGAGATAAAATATGACATTTAAATTGAAACAGGATATTTTGTATGATTGGACTTACTTGGATGTTTTGAAATATGTCTTGTCTCAACACAGCCATTGTCGGCCCTATCTTATCTTCATTCAAATCATTTCACAATAAAACAACAATTAATAACAAACCAAATCCACAATAATTATCCAAAAATCATTAGAATTAAATTAAAAAAAAAAAGGAATATTATATAGTAGTACTAACCAAGAACTTGAAGGACTAAATTTGAGATAGAGAGAAAAGGCATAGTAGGAATATGATAATTATAATCTTTATGATCATCATGGTGATTAGCATCACTAATTTGTTGTTGATCATGTTTAATTAATTTGACTTTGATGAGCTTCATCATAGATAGTTCTTCAATACCAATTGTTATTTCTGTTGACTCTACTTCCATATCTCTTCTTCTCTTCATTTCATCAAATTATACACTTTCTTCTCTCACCACTTCATCTTACATATATATATATATATAGTGACAAAAACTTGTTAAATATTAATTACCAAAAATTATAAAAATAGGTTCACCAGCTGTTTTGGTCATTGTTATCGTCACATGACTAATTATTATACTATCAATATTAATTTATTTATTTTTTGCTCTAGGAAATATTCTTTTCAACGGCTCTCAAAGTGTTGGGAGCATTTGAAATCGCCGGTATTAATTTCAGAACTCATAAAGTTAAAATTTAGACTTAGTCAATACATGTCTTTTATGATACTACTTCTTTTGTTCCTTTTACTTATCGTGATTTCGTTTTTAAGAATCGAACTGTATGAATTTTGATTAATATTTTATAATATATTTTTTCATCTAATATAAAATATTATAATTTATAGCTTTTTTCATATAATTTTTATTTTTTGAAAAATATTAAATTAATATAATGTAATTTAATCTTTTAAATTATTATGTTTTAAAAATAATATAGGAAGGGAGGGAGTATATTTATATTATAATTTAAGATTCAAAATGAATATTGAAAGAGCTGAAAAAAAATGATACTCTCTCATTTCTTTCATTAATTGACATTGAAGTTGTCATTAATCGTATTAGAATAAAGTATAATTTCGTGTTACCCCTTTGAGTATTGGGTTAGAACTACTCAATAAGAAGGAAAATTTCCAAATTAAATAATATAATCATTAATTGAACTTCTTTTTAAAAGTAAAATAAATAAATGATAATGGCACGAGAATCTAGGGTAGAACCATCTGTTAGGAAACTTGAAATGGGATAAAAGTCATAGTATTTTTTGTATGGAAAAATGGGAAATATTTGGTTATATTGACTTATGATATCTTAGATTTATAAAATTTATAACTTGTACTGGTGATAGGGATAATAATCATTATATACTTTTAAGGTCTTGATTCAATTTTTTAAAATAGTTGTTGCTTTAGCTAAAAGAAAATATACTTTTAAGGTCTTGATTCAATTTTTTTAGTCAATAAGATATTTTATATATTTAATAATAATTTTTTTAAATATTTATTTATCTTACTAAAATGGTTTATAATCACTCATACAAGTTCTTCTTGATAATATTTTATTTTTATTGAATATGAAAAGAGTTAAAATGATATTAATTTAAAACGGAAGGAATATAAGATATTCTATATATTTGAGTGACAAAATTCAAGACTGAAGTATACCATTGGAGGTATGATACTATAATTTGAGTAAATTTTGAGATTTAGCAAAACCTAATAAATATTTTGATCTATTTGTATATTTCGATATATATAAATGGATTTATTTGTATATTTTGATATACAAATGGGTCCTGCTTCGATATACATATAGTCCTGTATTTGTACATTTTGATTTGTTTGTACATTTGATATAGAAATAGAGCCTGCATTTGTTATACTTGGTATATAAATGAGTTTTTATATTTCGATCTATTTATATATTTGGTATATAAATGTGTCCTGCATTTATATATTTCGATACACAAATGGGTTCTGCATTTGTATGTCAGTCTATTTGTATATTTTGGTGTACAAATTGGATGACAAAAAATATGAAATGTTTGTTGCGAATTTCAAATAAAATAAACTATGGATATAACATTTAACTTGAATTAATGATTTGATATTTCATATAATTTTCCCTAATTTAAATAGTATTTTCTCTTATATTTTAAATAATAAATAACTTTTTAATTATTTTGCGTCCACTAATATATGAAACATTCTTATTTTACGTAACAAGTAGTTATATACATTATTTTTGTATAAGAAACTTTTACCTTTCAGATTATCCTAATCGGATAAACTTTCTAAAAATCATTAAAGACATATACATCCCTGAGAATTATAACATTTAAATAAAATGACTGTCGAAATTTATAACATGATTATTTTATTTTATTTTTTTGACTTTTCACCCAACGTTCTAATTTTTTTGTTAATCAGAAGAGGATGAGGGTAATAAATGCTATGATCTCCAGCATATGATTAATCTTCAAACTTAGTGGCACTAGTCATATCTCAAACTTATAACACATAAGTTTTAAAAAGTTGATATTATGTAATTTTTTTATATTGTTATATATTACTCTAAATTTCGTACTCTTTTTTCTATGTGAAATACACATAAAAAATTACATGTACTCCTTTATCCTCGTTACCACTCACGACTATCACATTATTCATTTTATATGTATTTATCGATGACAACATTCATTTTAAACATGCCTCTAAAATTTATTTTTCTTGATATACCTTGCGACTAGCATATCTTATATGGTTCAATATAATGGGCTATATTGATCCAGCTTAGTCATAAATCATACCTCCCATACGTACAATAAATAACAACAATGTAAATTAGTAAATCAAATGGAGAAATAAAAAAAAAATTACTTGTAAAATTAAATAAGTAGATATACTTATACTATATATAGAAAATACATCACATGCAACTTGAATATTTAAACTATTTAAAGAGCAATAATTAAAGACATTATTTGCTTATTAAGGATTAAATAATATAATATTTCAAGATTGAAGAATGTATCGACCCTTTATTGTCCTCATATATATATATATATATATATATATATATATATATATATATATATATATATATATATATATATATATATATATATATATATATATATATATATATATATATATATATATATATATATATATATATATATATATATATGAGGAATTAAAATTATAATGCTTTTATTATTGCAGGAAGCATATCATGTGAATTTCTTCTAATATGTCCAACAAAATGTCTAAAACGAAATTATTTTATTAGATTTAAAAATAGGCAAAGAGCAAATCTCATAATTGAAAAACAGAAGTTCATCAATTATTATTATGGTTTGATGTTTCCCAACAGCAACATAAATGGATAAGGGCAAACAAATCAAGATCAGAGAGTTTTTAGGAGTTCTCTACTTTATTTATTGTTTTTTCAATTAAACTATTATAATTGTTGTACTCCCTCCCCTTTTACGTTTTTATTTAAAAAAAAGTCGTATTTTATTTTTTACATATTTTTTAAGAAAATATTACTTCCTTTCATCCAAAGATGAATGAATTTTTGAGATGTTAGATCCCTCTTTAAAAATTAATTAAAAATATTAAATTAAAGAATTATTTAATTATAATTTGCTTCTTCTTAAGACTTTTCTTAAAAAGAGATATAGTCATTAAGGATATGGGTAAAAAAAAAAAAAAATTTTGGGTGGGGGTTCAATTAATCCATTTTTTCATACTAGTTGACTTTTTTCTCTTTATAATACGTCCCTTAAAAAATTGTACATAAGAAAGGTAAATTTACTGATTTATAACTTCGTAAAATATTTTTTTGAAACTTTACAAACTTAGTTATACTTTCAAATATAATTAATTCAAGGTGTAAATGATTTTTTTTTAATTAATCCATCATTTGTATTACCAGATAATTTAAATTAATTATTTCCACATATATAGATAATTAATATGAGACAAAGTCAAGACGTGGTGAGGGAGTAATACATTTTTAAATTTCTAAAAATTTGTTGATTTTGTAGGATGACGAGAAGTGTTAGAAATTCATTTCATTGGGATTTGACAAATATTGCATAGGTCAAAGTAGCTCTTGCTTAGTAAATTCAAATTTGAGCAAGAACTTTTTGGAAAATATCTTTTAATCGTAAGTGATTACTTTACTTTCAAAAACAAATGATGCTAGTGGTAAAATATTGAATTAAAAAATTATCCTCATATTTTAAAAAAAAAAACTAGTTTTTAGTTGAAAAAATGATAATTAAGTGCGAATGAGTACCATTTATGCCAATAAAACCATATATATAAACTCGACAATACCTTTATTTTTTTAAAAAAAAGTTAAAATTATATATGTTACAAAGAAATACTGGCAACAATTAAGTGGATTATTATTCAATTACTACATTGTTTAAAATATACCTCGTAAATTGCAGGACAATTAATTGAGCTTTGCATTTCAAATTTAAACATTATATTATAACGCGCTCCATTTTATTTTACCTAGTTCTTATATTAAAGATAATAATTTTCTTTTACTCGTTCTCTTTAGTAAATGAAGGAAAAAGCATTATTCTATTTTCTTTCAATACTTTCTTATTCTTATCATTAAATAACTATCTAAAATACTTATCTAATTTAAAATTTCAAGAGTTGTTTAATCATTTAGTTATAAATTTACATATATATAAACTATAGTCATTTTCAAATTATTGAATTTATTAGAATAAAAAATCGTAGAGTAAAATTATTATTATATTTATTATTTTAAAAATATTATAAATTAACACTGAACAAATAAAATAAATTGAAAAAATCGTACGATTAATAAAAAAATGAACAAAACAATTTATAAAATATAAAATTAAATTAATATGAGTCTAATAAAATGAGTATAATAGTGACATTTTGATGAGACCCACCGCCCAAATCTAAGATTCCTCGATATGCTTTGTTGTTAATTTCAGACGAAAAAATATAACAAAAAAGATATATTCCTCTTTCGTACGTCCACTAACAATATTATTAAGAAAAAATTAGACCTCTTTGCTTGGATTCATGAATCTAAAGAATATTTATATGTTTAATTTTGATTATTTTAATTTGTTAATTTTAAATATTCATAATAATTGCTGTTTAATTAACGTATTAAGTATTAATTTATATTATATATGTTGTTGATCAGATAAGAGAGTGATCTAACACTAAATATTACATATATAGCTGTAATAGTTCCCCCTGGGTTGACCTATGCAAAATTCAAATCCACTTATCAATTAGCAATTAATAATAACAGTAATTAGGTCCTAATTACCTGATTTAATTTGTAGTAGACAAAAAAAAAACTTGATCTATTAATTAATGAAATTATAAACATGCAATGATTGATTAGCTAGGAAGTGAGCCGTTTAATTTCATGCCAAACACGAACTATATATAAGCTGACTTAAAACACATTTATTCTTATATTTTTAAATATATAGCTGACTTAAAACACATTTATTCTGATATTTTTAAATATATAGCTGACTTAAAAACATATAATAAAATCATATTTAAATATATAGTTGACTTAAAGCATATCTGTCCTCATATTTTTAAAGGAACAATAATGCATTAATTTGATTGTGAGAAAGTAAAGGGGCCTGTCACTTAGGTAGGAAAAATGATTCTATATAAAGGAAGTTAGATGATGAATTATGGACCAAATTATAAGTAGATTAATGATGAATTTGCAAAATTAATTTTGAATTTATTTGATGCAAACAAATGTGCACCCCATCTAGATACATAAGATATTGTTGTATTGCAAAATTAAAGAAACAAAGTTCTAATCTAGGTTGACTAGTAGAACAACTTTTTATTTGTCAATTTTATCATAAATTTTTTCATAATTACTATTTTTTAGGTAAGAAGCCATTCATTTATTTTATCTTCATTGATACATTGTTCAGAGGCAGATTTAGGAAGGGGAAGGGGTTTCACATGACACTATTTCGCTGAAAAAAATAGCGAAACAAAAAGAAACATAAAAGATCTATATAATATAAGTGACATTGTTTGAATAATAGAAGCGCGTAGCTTAAGTCATTATCTGCTGAAACATAGACTGCGTGTTTAATCTTATATGGTCATGTTTTTTCTTTTCTTTGACCTTCTTTGTTTAGTAATTATTTGATATTTTATTTGTATAAACAAAAATTTAATATAATATCATGAAGTAAATTACTTTGAATACATTTCATAAAAAAAACTCATGAAAAAAATTATAGTGTATCTTTTATTTTATATTTGTAGAAAAAATTATAACAATATACATGAATTGTGTTTTATTTGTGGCTTTTTTTTAAAACAAAAGTATGATTTATATTATTTTATTTATTTTCTCATTTTAAAAGGTGACACCATTTACGAAAAATTCTGCGTACGCCGCTGCTTTTTTCAAATACATGATTCATACCGTTTTCTAAAGAAATCTTACCAATTATAAACTTGACAAATGAACGATTTTATGAGATACCATTTTCTTAAAATTGTCACTCGATATTGTATGTATCTGTATTGGAGTTTGAATAACACTCAGAAGGTTCCGCATTGAGGATAAAACGCTAAATTGTCACTCGATATTTTATGTATTTGTATTGGAGTTTGAATAACACTCAGAAGGTTCTGCATTAAGGATAGAACGCTTCCTAATTAAGATAACTTCATATCCAAGAAGACTTTGAACTCGAGAAAGTGTACTTATTCATATTCCACTATAACAAAAATGACCATTAGCGGCATTTAATTTTTAATTGTCGCTAAATATGTATTTTTAGCGGCAATTGTCACTCTTTACATATGTACCTAAAGCCTTTAGCGATATTGGTTCTAACGACACTTAACTAATGCCGATAAAAACGTTAATACTCTTTATTAATGTCAATATTCAGTGCTGCTAAAGTTATTTTTGTTGTACTGTTCCACTCCACCACAACCTTTGATTGAAATAATTGTTTAGATTAATGGTACTAGTATATAGTTTAATTAATTAATCAACCAATAAGAGGGAACAAATTTTATGAGTTTTAGTACAGTGACAGTACATGCTAAGTACTTAGTGAGGTTGTTATGTTGTTATCAATGGATAATTAAAAAAGGTGTGTGAGTAGGCCCCACATCAGATACAAACTTCCCTAATAAGAACTGGACCAGGTGGCTAACACCTAAATAGCAAGGTGTTAACTAGTAAAAATATAATTTATTTTATCTTAATTTATGGTTTTAACTTTTAAATAATTAGTATGACTTTGCATAAATTGTAACTTTTAAAATTTTAGTATTCACATGGTATCTTTTCTCTTCAATTTGTACAATTTGTTTGCTTCATTTAATTTGCTTTCTCATCTTGCTATCTTGTCATAATATGTTTCCTAATTTCAATTCCAATACTTTGATTGCATTTCTTTTAAACTAAGCGTTTATATGAAATAATTTCTTTATTTTATAAAAATAAATATAAAATTTATACACATTTTATTTTTACCAAATTTTACTTATAAACATTGCACTAATATATTATTGTTATTTTTATTGTTGGATCAAATCAGCCAGATCAAAATTTTTATATATCAAATATAATTAAATATCTTATAACAATATTATTTATCTCGATAATAGTTTTGATTATTATAGTAAATATTATTATAAATAACATACAATATAGTATAACATGATTATTATAATAACTTTTTGTTATAAAATATAATTGTTATAGAACGACTTAATTAGATCTGAAAAGAAGCGTTTAGATTCTCTTTTCTTTTTTTTCCTTTTCTCTTAATGGTGAGTTAATTAGTATCTTTTGATGCTCTTGAAGTCAAACACTTATTAAATTGATAATTTGTGTTAGTTCCAAAAATTGATAATTTGTGTTAGTTCCAAATGTTTTTTTTTGGAACATAATTGTGCATCTCATCATCCTATTGCCATCAAGAATTTCAATTTCCATATTTTTGACCTTCTTAATAATAACAAAATCGTGCAATGTGAATATAATCGATTCTTTGTTTTATAAAAGAATTATTGATTAGCATTTGAGATATATGTGCCAATAAATTTTTTTGACACTAGATATATGTATTTTTGTTACCAAATACGTTTTGAAATACAAATACATATGGAGTGAGAGGGAGAGAGGCGAGCGAGACAGTTCACAAGTATCTTTGATTCAGATACATTTAACATGACCTTAATTTAAGATTATAAAATTGATATTTTTCATTTCTTTTCTTAAACTCTATATCAAGTGACTAACTCATAGAATAATTTTCTTCTTCTTAAACTCTATGTTAAGTCAAACTAACTCAAACAAAAGGAGTACAATTATTTAATTTACACCCAAGCAAGTCATTAAGCTATTGGATGGATCCTCCTAACTGTAGTTACTTAAGGTCGAGTAGTAGACGGGTGAGGCCCACAGTTCTAATAGGTTTTCACTTGAGCTTTCCCACCCTGTGTTTTTTGGATCAAATCCGGTGACAATTCTCCACTCATGTCCTTCCAGAGCTGGGTAAGTGATCTTCAAGGGCATCTCCCCGATTCATTCTTCCCAGCGCCCCTCAATCAAATCCATAACTGTTGTTGCTTGTGCAGGAGTAACTAGAGAACTTCAAATTGCAATAAAAAAATTGTCAACTAGATATTGAGAAATTGTCCATACGTAAAATCCGAATTATTGATACGGGCCTAAAAAAGTTTACTATTTTTTTTTGTAATCCAGAATAAATTATAGATATTTGTGTGATAATATTATTTTACTAAAACTAAAAAAGAAAAAAAATATTTTTTTCTAAATCAAAAAAAAATTATATCATATAAATTAAAATAAAAGAGATATAATATTCCTTTCTATATTATATGGTGATGGATGGAGAACTCGCTAAGATAGTTATGTTTATTATTATCAAAATAAGTAGTCCCCCACACTTAGATATGAGCTTCCCCTAATAACAGTTGGTTATATACAGCAAGGTATAACTGGTGAAGGAATCAAGAATTTATTAAGTTAATTTAAACTTGAGATCTGCATCAAATTTTAATATGTGATTTATAGATTAAATATATAAATGTGTATTATATTAATTTAATTTCAGTTAGTATTAATGTCATTTAATTTTAAGTGTATATAAATTGACGTTTAAACTAACAAAAAAATTAAATTAATAAAATAACTAATGAATCTTACGTGAAATTAAATAAATAGACACACGATAATAAACAGAGTAATAGTCCAATGCCATCATATTTATATAATTGTTAAATGCACAAACATATTTGAAGAATTCATCTTCTGTAGTGTATATATGGCACGGCATCCCAAATGTAAGGTAATAATATATATATATATATATATATATATATATATATATATATATATATATATATATAGAATAATAAACTTGTTTGAAATAATAATAAACTTGTTTTGAAATAAATTGAGTTGCAGAAATGTTGGGCCAGTTGGCCACATATATATCAATTCATTGATTGGATATAATCTGGTATTTTTTTTTTAATTCATGTTGCATAATTAATAAATTTCTCATTCTACATAATTGTCCACATCTAGTATAGTGATTAATAAATTTTAGTAATTATGACTCAATATTAAAATCTTAGGTTCCTCAGCCTATAAGAAATTAAAATTTAATCCATCCCCATCATCTCAAGTTCAAACAAAATAGAAGCAAAAACAAATAACACAGAATATAATTAAGAGTGACACATGGTGTGAATAGTAAAGATTCTTGAGAATCAAGATGATTTTACACTAGAAATTAGTCTAATGCTAATTAATTACAATGAAGGTTTAGGTTTTAATTACTAGTATTAAAGTTTCACTAATTTTTAATGAGTCCACTTGGGGAATCTCTTCCTCTCCCTTTCACCAATCAAAATGTACAACTATAAATTAGTAATCTAATCCTAAATTTTATCCTTTTAGAAGAACCTATTTTATGACTTAATATAAGAAAATCTAGTTCGCTCGATATTATAATGTACTTCATTTTTTAAGATTCGATTTTTGATAATCACATTAGAATTTGATTATTTCAAATCATATCGTGTAAGGCCTTATTAAGGAGGAATATTTCCTACTAAAATAAATTTCATATCTAAAATTCAAAATTCAAAACATCTGATTAAAAGAGATGCAACCTCATCCAGACTTCCCCATCCTTTGGTGGTCATACATATCATGCTTATGTATCACTAATTAAAATATCTTGAATAAATAAATAAAGAAATCTAGCCCCAATGGATTTAATTCCCCCAACTACTTAAAAATAGTTTTTTTTTTTTTTTTTTTTTTTTTGAAAAAGCAAACTACAAGAATGTCTAATCTTAGGAGGAAACTTTTTTTCCCTTCTTGTGGCAAGACTCTTGCCTTGTGTTGTAATATTGGGTCAACTTAGGAATCTCTAAACTAGTTCCTAGGGAATACCAGAGGATTGAAAGTAGACTTTGTCACATTTTCTAATATTAATATATTGTATTGGATGAGTTCTTTTTTTAGGTTTAGGAATTCATTATTCAAACTCTACTGATTCAATCAATGTATAATAATATTCTATTAAGCGTATGATAATATTGTGTTATTTTCAACAAATATTCATCAAGTGTATTTTAAACATTCATCAAGCGTATGATAATATTGTGTTATTTTCAACAAACATTCATCAAGTGTAGTTTGAACAAACATTCATCAAGCGTATGATAATATTGTGTTATCTTCAACAAACATTCATCAAGTGTAATTTCACGAATTTAGCCACGACGGAGGACTCAATTAATATACTGTCTAATTACATTTGGAACCTGGTTAAAGGAATGAGCGTGTGATTAAGATGCTTATATATAGAGAGAGGATGCACTATCTCATTAGGTTTATGCTGTTATGTTATTTTCTTTTAATTATCTATTTTGTAATAGCAGTTTGAAATCCTCTTCTATTTTTCTTTTGTTATTTGATCAACTAGTAAGTTTT
The DNA here is from genome assembly GCA_027705065.1 of Solanum peruvianum. Lineage (NCBI taxonomy): Eukaryota > Viridiplantae > Streptophyta > Magnoliopsida > Solanales > Solanaceae > Solanum > Solanum peruvianum. Next base: position 55,243,815 of record JAKWJD010001758.1, on the reverse strand, counting down.
TCTTTTATGATCGACAAATTTTAGTTTGTTATACCTGTCTTGAAAAGTAACTGAAAAAACTACTTTAAATATTTTATTTTTCTACAACGAATTTATCAATCTTTTTTAAAACTTAAAGATGTCATTTCTCTATGAGATATTTAACAATTCCTTTTCGAACTTTAGTGCGGAAAAATTGCTACATTTTAGAACTTCATGGTTTGTGATATTTAGTCAATTTTCTTTTCAGCTTCACAAAGAAAAGATTTGTTAGCAAGACATAATTAGAATCAAAATAAAACTGCTAAAAAGGTACTTTCGAATTTGTAACGTGATTTAAAAAACACATAAATTGAGTTGATAATGATAATAGTAATAATGAGAAGACAAAAAGAAATATATCCATAAATTAAATGTAATTTACCAATAATATAGATGAAAAATCTGTTTAGCCTAATTTTGAAGATAGAAGATAATTTTGGAGAAGTTGTGTTTGACGAACACAAGAAAGTAAATGAATAAATAAATGTATTCATGATTTTGGTAATATATTTGAATCGAGCTTTAAAGTAGAAAACAAATGTCAACTCTTTTTATATGAGGAAATTTTCACAATTTAATGTCTAAAAATCATTGTCTTTTAATTTACATTAAATGACAATTATAAATGATCAATTCTAACATTGTCTTCGAAACGATCTTTCTTAGGTTATGTTGGATTTATACCCTTATACATAACTTCAATAACATAGGCTATGTCTTTAAATAAGTTGAGTGACATAAGTTATGCTTCTCCTCTCGCCGTCTCATCCTTATAACGAATTTGGAACCCAAAACAGTTTTGTAGGGATGGTAACCCCAGTAGTAGGACTCTTTGGAGTCGCAGTCATTGGATGCAAAAGAAATTAAGTTCAACATACAAGTTTAGTGACCCAAGTTATGCCTCAAGACATAAGTTTAGTAACACACATTATTTCACAGGGCATAGATTAAAGAATAATTTTCACATCTACCAAACATAAAAATCATATTTGTATACGATAGCTATAGTTTGTATGATTGCGTTCCATAACAAACGTAAATATGTATATTTCGCTATACATATACAAAGAAAACAGTTGTATAATTCACTATATATATACAAAGAAAACAATTATATAATTTGCTATATACAAAAGAAAACACTGTATAATCCGTTTCGATATGCATATATAAAATATCAATTGAATAATATGTAATTGTATAAAGTGAGAAAGTGAAAAAGAAAGAAAGAAAGAAAGAAAGACAAAAGAAAACTGGGCAGAGAAAAAATGTATTTGTATAATCATAAGTGTATAGGACAAAAATATATGCATTCGTATTTGTATATACAATTTTCTCTCGCTTTATACAAACATAAACACATTGTATATATTTGTGTTTGTATAAGGTGATAGGAGGCGAGTGAGAGTGGCAAGCGAAAGAAACGAAAATATATATTTTCTCCCGCTTTATACAAACACAAACACATTTTACACATGTGTGCTTGTATAAAAACGAGAGAGGTGAGCGAGCCTGCCACCAAAACGAGAGTGGCGAACGATATTCCACCATGGAGAGAGAGGCGAATTAACAATAGTTTACTATAGGGTACAATTAAATCAAACTTTGTTAATAACATTTGATTTGAATCAATAGTTTGTATTATATACAATTGTTTTTGTAGTTTAAAGGATCCGAGGCCCAAATAAAGTGTACTGGCCCAAAAGAATTTGGGCAACACAAATTGTATCTTTGGATAACGGTTTCTATCAAATTTCGTGTGAAGCAGAGAGTTCCCGATGGTGGTTATTCCAACGGTCACCGGATTATCAACCGGCGCACGCTTACTATCGGTGCCGCGCACGATAGCCACAGCTTCTAGAGCTTCGCCTTCTTCTCTTCCCTCGCTCTGTTACTTGAAGAAGAGCTACTACTCTCCGCAACGCCGGAGTATTCTGCCGGCAAGGAAGCTTGTGATACGAGCTGCAAGAACAGAGTCCAAAGGCATGTCTCTTGGTTTCAGAGCTCCCAATTTTGAGGTCCGTTTTTTATTTTCTTAAGTAATGTTTGAAAACAGAGAATTTTATTGGTAGTAATTTTTAATGGGAGAAATGTTTCAGCTTACGGAGCCGCTTACTGGTAAAGTTTGGAACCTTGATGATTTTGAAGCATATCCTGCATTGCTGGTAAATAGAACAATACTATTATCTTAACTACTCCGATTTACCCATCTAAAGTGGATTAATTTGATTTCACTGATAACATTTTGAATTTCTGAAGTGATATTTGACCTCAATCTTCCAAGTCCAAGATGTTAGGATTGGGAACCCGACTAGTACAGAATGTTGCTTAAGAGAGTTATAATGATAATAAGAAAGACAATGCAAGTTGATTACGATAGTATGTAAAGCAAACAAAGTTAACATCGTAACCTTTACTGTCATTATAGCTAAATTACACACTAACATTACAAAAGTATTATGCGTTTGTTAAAAATGATTATATCCAAAAGTATGGTTGAATGGAATTACTCATATTTAGTATGGTTGGCATACATGAGTTATGAGTATTTTTTGTTTACAGAAATGGGAAGGATGTGTTGGATTTTGAATTTTGAATTTAATTTGCTAAGTGAGAGAATTTCTTTTTTGGAAACGTAAAGGGTGATTTTATTCAAAAAGCTGCAGCACCGAGTAGGTGCTGTGTGTGTTCAAAGGAATTTGCTACACTTAAATTCCTTATGTATGTATGTATGTATGGAATGAGTTCAAGAATTCTGGATATATCTATGTAATCAGAAAGCAAAACTTGCACCAAAATTTTCAAGCTTTGCATGCATCTAAAGTTATCAATAGAAAATACGTTTTGCCTTCAGAACACCTGGCATTTTGTTCTATCCATATCATTCAAAGAGGAATAGTCTTGTTGAATTTTTGCTGCTTTCTCCTTAGCTTCTCAGATGCCAACTAGGCACAACTTGTGTCAGGTTCCCACCATATAGCCAAATGTATTTATAGTGTAGTAAAATGTATCCAACTGATTCTGCGTCCTCCTTTAAGAAAAAAGGAAGGTGCATGCTAGGTGTAAGTCAGATTGTCCATCCAATGCATGTCATGTCACTGTAGTTGGGGATTTCATTCTCAAGATCATCTTGCGTTGCCAATCTACAGTCTCCTTATCGCTTCACACAATAAGTAGTGACAACCTGACTTCACATAGTATTTTCCATCCTTCTTTACTGTCCATATGAGAGAAACTTTTTGAGTTTCATCCGAGTTCACCCCTAGCATCCCCAATAATGAGTTCACTCCAGGTTTTCGTGTGGGATATACATGCTACACATTTTCTGATGGCAGGGGGTTTCGAACTTGAGACCTCCAACATTAGAGTTGATGAAGTCCGGAATCTTGAATTGACGAACAAAAAGCAATATTATAAACCAACACTTCAAGAATTAAATGCACAGATATTTGCAAGTTAATCCTCATAGCCAAAAGTAAAAGTATCAAATTGTCTAACAATGTAAAAGCGAAAATTACAACTATAACTTATTGACATCAAAATCCTAATTAAAGTAGGAAAAGGAAATCTAGGAAAATTTGGTTCAGGTAGTCGATCCTACGGTTCACTCATAGGAAGTCCTACGGTTCGTAGGAACTGTCCGTCAAACAACAACTTTAACTTTTCTTCTGAAGTTTTCTACAGTTTATGTTCTACGACCCATAGAACTTAGCATGAACCGTCGTGGCATCTTGTCAACCAAATGCTGGAGCTCAACTTCACTGAACTTCTCTACTACTCAATTGTACGGCTTGTAGAAGTTACTACGGCTCGCCATTAGCTTTCGTCATTTTACACTTAGCACCCAATATGTACTGCTTCATTGTACGGTTCAATCCTACGGCTCATAGAAATGTATATGGGTCGTAGGATGACTCGTCAAACACTAAACTGCTGCTGCTTCAACTCTTCTCATCCCGACTATTCCGAAACCTATTTTCCTGCAAAAATTATCAAAAGACCATCAAATCTACTAACAAATGCTTAAGAAACACACAAAACTCCAAGTTTAAAGCATTAAAAGTACTGTAAATCCGCAGTACATCAGGCACCTTCTTATTACACAAGCCTCTGGACGCGAACCTCTATTTCATCCATCCTGCACTAATACGATGTTTGACATCCTCGTCAATCTTCCTAAATTCTTGGATAATACCAAAGATGCTTTAAAATTTTTCCTCATTTAGATGACCTGTGTATCAAGCATCATGCATCATGTCATTGAACTACACTCTTAAGTATTCAATCTTGGTCTTGCTCAACCTGTCTTTTAGACTCTAGGGTCTGTCTCCAAACCTCCAGCTTAGGGTTAACTCAGCCACAGGTTTCGTCAATTAGAACTATGTCATCCATAAATAACATACACAATAACACCTCAACTTGGATGTATCGTGTTAATACTCACCAAGGCAAATAATAACGAGCTAAAAACTGATCCCTTGGAAATCCTGTCACACCTGGGAAGTGCTCCAAGTCTCCACCCACTGTCCTTACCTGGGTCTTGACTTCATCAAATATGTCCTTGATTTCCCTAGTGTACGCAACATGTACGCTAACAACTCCATACAACCTCTCTAGGAAATTAGTCATAGGTTTTTTCTAGATCGATGAACACTATGTGGAGGTTCATCTTCCTCTCCCTAGACTGTTCCACCAACCTCCTCACAAGACGAATGACTTTTGTCGTTGAATGTCCCAGCATGAAATCCGAAGTAGTTTTCTAAAATAGACACGCCCGTTCCCACCCTCTTCTCCACTACCCTCTTCCATACTTTCATAATGGCTTAGCAACTTGATATCCCTATTTGTAATTTTGAATGTCACTCTCGTTCTTGTATTACAAAATCATTGTACTCCACTTCCATTCTTCGGGCATTTTCATCATCTTGAAAGCAACAGTAAACAGTCTAGTAAGCCAATCCATTCCTGTCCTACCTGCATTCTTCTGAAATTTCACTGGGATTTCGTCTGGCTTCCAAAGTTCCACCTGGATCTCATTTGTCCCGGTTTCTCTTCCCCTGTGCATCCTATGAATAATGCTATTAACCTCCTTAACCTTATACACCAACAATTCCCAAAATCCCGACTCTTCTCTGTGTGCTCCAAATCTCCCAACACAATGTCTATCCCCCTCTTTGTTCAAGAGTCTATGAAAGTATGACTGACTTCTCCGTCTAATGAGTGCCTCCTCCACCAGGATCTTTTCCGTCCTTGTTGATCACTTCACTTGATCTAGGCCACGGGCCCTCCTCTCTCTCTCATTGGCTAGTCTGTACAACTTCTTATCCCCGCCTTTGCCTTTTAGTTCTACATACAACTTACAAGCATTCAAAAGCTAGTATTATTAAGGGGGGGGGGGGGGCTTGTCTCTTGATTTTTGTCCAGGGCAGATGTACGTTTTTGGCTTTGGGTTCGTCTGAACCCAATAGCTTTGACCTAAACCCTATGTTTGTTTTATGCCTGCACAAGGTTTTACTAAAAATTAGAAGCTTTATTGTGTTGCCAAAGGTTGAAAAAAGAACTAAAGAATCATGGATTTTCTGTCCCTCTTCTTTATAACTTGTTTTTACTGTGAATCATCTCTGATTATTTTAATTTGTAGGTTATGTTCATCTGCAACCATTGTCCATTTGTCATACACTTGAAGAAGGACATTGTTAAACTCTCAAATTTCTACATGAAGGTAAGTAGAAAACTGATTCCATTTTCCTTCTTTTCTAATTTCACGCATTACATGTTCTCTCTGCTTGCTGTCAGCTCAGTTGTTGAAAAGAACAGAATAACATCAAGAAGTTCATCTTTGCTGCAGAAAGGGCTTGCGGTGGTAGCAATATCTTCGAACTCTGTAGTTACACATCCACAGGTTGAGATACTTGATAACTTATGATCTCTTGATTTTGTGAGACTATTATGTGATTTTGTTGTGAGTTTCTCTATTTCACAGGATGGACCTGAATTCATGGCTGAAGATGCTAAGTTCTTCAAATATCCTTTCCCTTATCTTTATGATGAGGTTCGCTCTTATACTGAGTTCTTGATGATAGTTTTCAATTAAATTGCTTATTTTTTATTACTCCGTTATGCTCTTGCACTATGTTGTCGCCTGTGGTATCTTTTCTGGGGGATTTTTCCATTTGTGATGCTGTTTCCTCTTAGCTTAGTCTCTGTATATAGCACAATCACTTTTCTTCCCATTTACTTTTTCATTTTCGATTGAAATATTTTGGTTGAGATCAGTGTCTGGCTAGACTCAGATGTTCACCAGTCCACTATTAACCTTATTTCTTCCCTATATCTTTCTACAAGATTGGTTCAGTTCCATTGAGACTACGGACTAACCTAGCTTATTTTTATACTTTCTTTTACCTCCTCTGCCAAATTGCTTTTAACTACACATTCCCGAAGTTAAGTTAGGCAACCGTGACAAGAACAGGATGCTAATAAGTCAATGAATAAGGTAAGAAAGTAATCATACCCGAAGGCGAATCCAGGGATTGAATTTGATGGTTTCAGCCTTTAGGTTCTTGACATTGAATCATTGCACAATTTTAGTGATTTTCTTACATATATATTGTATGCTCCATGTGAAAATGTTAGATTCAGTTAAACCAAGTAGTTGTATTGCTACATGCGCCTATTCCTCTTCCTCCTTGAGACTGCAATGTAAACTATGCCGTAGAAGTACAATTTGTGGAGTTGTTATTGGTAAAAGCTCTTCCAAATTGTATTTTGTTTTGTAATCATGAACCGTTGTACAAAGATGAGGTGTTCAATACACTACATGACATGTATGCAGTAATTATATTGCCTGTTTCTTATGTTTTTATTTGAAATATTGTAGAACCTGTTTTGTATCGAACTTCTTCAGCTTGATGTTTTTCTTGTAGTCACAAGAAGTGGCAAGAGATTTTGGGGCTGTTTGTACACCAGAATTTTTCCTATTCAAAAAGGTAATGACTACATGAGTTATATCTAAAAGCTTCAAGGTCAGCACTCAACATGACACACTGCGCCCCTGCTTTGCGATTTGCATGCTTTTCTGCTCCTTGTTTCTTTCCCTACATTATACGTTATCCACCTTATAGATGTATTTACCCCCTTGTTTGCTATCCGTTCAGCCACAATTTGTCGCTGTGTATCTCAGTTCTTACTGAGAGTGATTTGGGTTTCCTTTTATTTCTTTCATCCCAAGTTAATAATACTTAACATATTCCCGAAGCCTCTATAAAAGTTTTCTTAAAAGAGTTGTAAGCAATCTTGCTTTTTTTTTTAATTTGGAATTATTTACAGATTTGATATTTCATCTTGTGTCAGGATGGCAGAAGGCCCTTTGAGCTAGTGTATCATGGACAATTTGATGATTCAAGACCAAGTAACAATATGCCTGTCACGGGAAGGTTAATTACATTGTCTGCTCAATTTTCGCTCAAGAGTCTATTGTATTGTGAATTCCTAATGTAGTTGTTATGACACATCCTATAGGGACATAAGCCTAGCGATTGATTGTGTACTTAGTGGCCAGCCAGTTTCATCAACTCAAAAACCCAGGTAGTCGTATTTCCATTTGAAAAGTATTTCTGGTTTTCTTCCTTGAAAAGCCTAATGGAAATGGGTGGTTAAAGTTGTGCACTAAATTTATTTTTGTACTTTCTACTAGCATTGGTTGCAGTATAAAATGGAATCCAGGGGGGAAGCAGTAAGCATCATCTCTCAGCTGTCTATGAGTTTTTTCCAGCCACACATGCAAGTGCATCAGACTATATCCACGTAGCGGCTGATGACTGTTGGAGTACTGGCACATTTGCGTTATTTTTGCTATGCTTCTTCTAGCATTGTGAGTAGAGCTTTGATCTCAAAGCTATAACTAGAACTAAGATTCTTTGATATGCCAATCACCACACTTCATGTATATATTACTTACGTCGTATTTCCTTGCAAAGCCCAGGGTTTTACATTGTATTTGCTTTCCTTACTTATGCAAGGTTGAAATACTAATTGTAAGATTCAATGCTGGATAGTGGAATATGTTCCAGAAGGAGTCAAAAATAAAAGAAATTCTTGTCAAATGGAGCAATATATACCACACACTTGTAGCCGATTGCATAAGTATGAGCCAATTACTAATTATGGTTCTCTTTGGTATTGTAAATTGACTTCTATTCCTCCTAGTGATTTGTAAATACATTGTAATCTCATTCCTTCACACTTTACACTATCTTAGCTTGTAATTCTGTAGTTTTCTTGGTAATCAAAGTAGATTCTTCTTTCTGCACGCCTTTTTCCTTTATCGTTTGTGCATATTTGTCTGTGCCTACCCCCGCTGTACACTTGTCTGGGGGGCTTGTGTAAAGCAAGCTCTGTTAGAATGATTAATCTTCCGTGTAACTTTTCTTTTCTTCTTTTCATTGTGTTGAAGCCAAGTGTGTAGTCAACTTCCCTTCAACTTTTAACACTATATGAGGAGACACTTGATTGCTTGCTATTTTTCATTGAAACTCGACAGAGTCCACAGAAGTATACTTTGATACTTTATGCTTATCATTGTCATGTTTAAAGTAGAAAGTCAAAAGTGTGGTTGATTCCACAGCTCGAACTTGTGACCTATAAGTCACACGGAATTCCATGTTTGCTTCAGATATTTAAATGAGTGAGCATGGAATAATTTATGACATATGTAAATGGTCACTTCCATTGCAGGAATTACTTGTCCATCAAATTCGCCCTTACTTTTTCTTCTGTGGGGTAACCAAACATCAATTATTGTTGAAACCTTATTTCACAAATTTTTTTACCAGGTTTGCTTGTACCTTCTGTGCCTACCACTGATAGAGGAAGGGCTTTGCTCAGACCCTTCTCCACTTATAGTTGAACATGACTGATGACACCCGTCACTATACATAGGAAGTATGTTCCGATGCTATCTTCCTCAAAGTTACTGCTCAATATGATCTTGTTTTTTGGGATGACTTATCTTATTGCTGTTCAATCTGTATTGTGGGACGTTAATCTTTTTGAACCAACTTTTATATCTAAAACATATGGCTTTTAGTGATCAATAGAGATCCTAGTATCTGCGTTCTTTTGTCCTTTATTCTTTGAGCACATGTCGGTTGTGTGACTTGTGTCTATCTTGCCTTGTATGTCTGTCTAGAGAATGAATGCCAAGTTCTCGGATCAAGCACCCTCCAACTTTTGCTATGATAAGATGAATAACATGCTAGGGTAGATGATTCATTGATTTCTATAAAGAAACCAATGTATAGCTTTAATACTTTTTTGATCATAAGTCATGTTTAAAGTAGATTTTCTATGAAGTTATGGTTTATATCATCCAAATGTACATTCTATGCTGATGCAGCAGCATCATGCATAAAACATAAACCTAAATGTTTCTTTACTACTTAATGATGTTGATTGTCATGATGTTTACATATCTTTTAAACTTGTCATTACAATCATCCACAAGTTCCATTAGTTGTGATGTGCCTTTATCTTGACTAAGTAATCATATATATGGTACTGTTTTCATTGGATAAGAGTGAAGTTCTCTTTTAGATGCTTATCAATATACAAGATTCTTACCTACCTATTAGGTATCAGCAACAGATTTTTAGTGTTTAATTTAGCAATAGAAGTTGCAAGTAGTTTTTGTTAGTTGTGTTGGCAATATGTGGATAAAATATTCAAAGATAATTCTATGGATTTTTTTTTTTTTTGATAAAAACAATGGGAAATAGTGCTAGTAACCCACAAATACCAATTATTACTCAAACTTTATTTAATACTAGAAAAATTCTCACTTTAGTAAAGAAAAACAAGAAAACAGGCTCCAATTTAGTGATTAAAATTATTCATTTTGCATTCCTTCATTCTTTGCACCTTCTCTACATCTAGCTAAAACACTTGTTTTTTAGTGACCACTATAGATCTTTGTATCTGCCAACCTTTGTCCTTTCCTCTTTCTGCACATGTCATTTGGTGTCTATATGTCTTGCCTTGTATGTGCCAGTCTGGGGTTGAAAGCCAAGTTTTTTTTGATCAATTACACTCCAATTTTCAGTATGATATAAGATGGATAACAAAATAAGGGAGATGATGCTTTACTGATTATGTACACAAAATAGAACACAAATTAAAGTATGAAATATAGCTTTACTTAATACTTTATGTTGATAGCTAGTCATGTTTAAAGTGGATTTTGTTAAAGTTGATGGTTTAATTATGTCATCCAAATTCATATTCTATGTTGATGCATCAAGCACAAACTTAAATGTTACTTTATGCTGATTGTCATGTACTCATGTTTACATATCTTTGAAACTTGTCATTACAATCATCCACAAGTTCCATTTTTGGGGATGTACCTTTATCTTTACTAAAGTCCTCATATGGTACTTGTTTTCATTGGATAAAGTGGTGTTCTGTTTTAGTGGATGCTTATCAATATACAGGTTTTTACCTTACTTATTAGCTATGTTGCTCAGACTCTTCAAAATCTTTGTCATATCTGTGTCGACATGACATAGGTGTGAGATATGTATTGTATGTGGTACGTACCTTGGGTGCTTTGAGTACATATATATAAAGTATGAAAATGATTTGCTATATATAAGTAAAAGGCGTTTATTAAGAATTAAATTTTATTAGATTTAATTTAATAACTTTAATATATCGAAATATTTACTGTATATTCCATAATATACATTTATTGGTTGTATTCCAGCACCCCTAGGAACCGTATCCCTGACTACTAAAAATAATGTAATGAAGAATCCAACCTCTATATCCGTATCCATATTGGATACCGACAGCAGAGTCTGAGCAATATAGCATATTAGTATCCACTCCATTCTATTTGAACCTATTTCATTGGATTACTCAATAACATCTTTTAAGTCAGGATTATTTTCAATTGTTGCTAATAAGTGATGGTAAAAAAAGAATTATTTTCATATTAGTAATGACTAGTTGTTAATCAAATGCTTGGAATAAGAAGAGTTTGATTAATACCTTATATTCTCATAGAGGTTATAGAAAGTATCAACTTACATAATGTATACTTTGAAAATTGATGTATTACTGTAACCTACTTGTGGGCCTAAAAAGGTTTGATATCACATGGCCTAAAATGCAATGTACCTTTCAAGAACATGGTGAGCTGATTCTTTTTCATCTTTTGTGAAAATGACTTGTATAGAAATTGGTAGGGAATGATGGTCCCTTCCTTTCCCCATACTACATGATTCAGTTTACATAGTTCCAACAAAGATCTTGTCACAACCTTGCCTTTTTATCATCACCCCACAAACTAGAGTTCGAGACAGGTCTAAGATTTAAATTTAATGAGTTCAATTTTTTTAAGATTCTCAATATTGAACTCATTGTACTGTTAAATTTAGGGGGGTCACGTCTAATATTTGTTGAGAGTCTTGAAATTTTAGTTGATTTTTACACATATATTGCGTGTTGAAAGTTATGGATTTAGTTGAACCTGTAACCAAAAGGCTACATACACCCCTGGCAATCAGAGGCCCCAGTTTGGACTCTATTGCTGCTATAACTTCTATGGTTGATATATGGTTTCTAATCTTTAATCATCAGATATTTATGCTTCTCATTTAATCAATCATCACATAATAATATTGGTTTACTGTCATTTTAATGAGGACACTTGTTCTTGTACTTTTACTCTCTTAATTTTTACTTCATCATTATAACTAAATTAGCTGTTGTTCGGACATGTTAAGTCTAATGATCTGGGAGACATTGCCCTCTTTTCTTGCATTTGTTTAATTGAATAGTTGCAGGGATCACTTTTTGACATTTCTTCTGGGGTAGTTGCACAAATTGGAAGGAAAAGTAAAATGATCCTTCTTCTTTTATACTAACAATAACGAATTTAGTTTGTCAAAACGACTTATAGTCAGGTCTAGAAAGAGGAATGTTCTTATATTGTGAAATGAATATTGATAATCTATACATCCTTATTATTTACTTGAAAGAATCAACTAGTTAGAACTAAGAGAGGCTTAAGTTAACTAGAGTTACTGAGGAGGGGATCTGATGAGAGGTTGAGATGAACCAGAGAAACTAGGACAACTAATTGCTTCTTTAGGATTCGGTACCACTCCTCGATTAGGCTTCTCAATATCTTCATATTCGTGCCTGATTTCCATTAGCATTGCTGCTACATCCTTCATTGTTGGTCTTTCATTCGCGCATGGGTTAACACAAAGTAGTGCCACCCCAAGAACTTGAAGCATCTCCTGAGTTTGTGTACCAGACCTTAAAAGTAATTGCTGATCAAGAATTGTTGTGAATTCCTTATGTTTTACTCTTAGCTCCTGATTGACCCAAGTGACAATGTGGGTACCTTCTGGTATCCGGGAATCAGTTGGTTCCAGCCCCGTTAGGATCTCGAGAAGCACAATGCCATAGCTATAGACATCACTCTTCTCAGTTATTCTTAGACTATATCCATATTCTGCAATATAGGATCAAAACATTTAGAATGCTGTCCAAACATAGTATATAATCCCACTATATGTCTTGTGCACAGCGAATTTCACGGGGTACAAGACTAATATAGTGAACTTCAAGTGTTCCTTTAAAGCTAATATCAATAGTACTAGCATAATCATGCTATCAAAATGTTGAGCACTTAATAAATATTTGAATATTTAGCGCGGAAATTTGAGGAAATGTACTCACCTGGAGCTATATACCCATAGGAACCAGCTATTATGGTGGAAGCTCTTGAAGTATCTGATGATGTGTTTAATAGCTTTGCAAGTCCAAAGTCTGCAAGAAAAGCTTCAAACTGTGGACCTACCAAAATGTTATTGGTTTTGATGTCGCGATGGACTATAGGAGGACTACAGTCATGGTGAAGATAAGCTAAACCCTGAGCTGCTCCTAATATGATATTAAACCTAGCATCCCAATCCAGAAATACCCTCTTCTCATGGAGCAGTCCCGATAAACTCCCGTTACTAATGTAATCAAACAACAACAATCTTGTTTTGCCATTATTACAACATCCAAGAAGCCTCACTATGTTTTTATGCCTGATTGATCCCAGTGTTCTAACTTCTGCAGAAAAAAAGTCTCTCTGAGGAGCCTCACCGATTTTCTTAGCCAATAGTTTCTTCACCGCGATCACCTGTCCTGATGGTGTCTCAACGCGATAAACAAAGCTTGAGCATCCCTTCCCAACAATGTTAGATTCACTAAGTCTTGGCACTACATCAGTTACAGAGAAGCTAAGCTTTCGGAATGGGGTGAATTCCCACTGCAAACCATTTTCTTCGTCGTCCTTCTGACATATCTCTCCCTGTGTTCGGATAAAGATGGCAATAGAAGCTGTCACAATTAACGTGGCCATGAAAATGCTGAGTACGATAGCAATGGTGATCTTCTTTATGGATTTTAATCCATGGTGATCACCACTTAAGTGGCATGCAGCTCTGTCAGTGCAGAGCTCTTGATTACCAATAAAAGCGCTAGGAGGGAGACCTTGAAAGAATTTGGTGTTAGGAAGATCACCAGAAAAGTTATTGTATGAAACATTCAGAGAAACAAGGTTATCAAGGTTACTGAGTACTCTAAGACTTCCAGTCAACATGTTATGAGAAATATCCATGTTGGCTAGCTTGGAGAGGTTAGAGAAGCTTTCAGGAATCTGTCCGGTCAGAAAATTACGACTTAAATTGAACAGAATATCTAGTCCTTGGAGGTTACCAATCTCTTCAGGGATTAAGCCCGCGAGTCTGTTGCTGCTTAAATCCAACAGCTGCAAATCCTGGCAGAGTCCAAGTGATTTAGGAATCGTTCCGTCTATGTTGTTTCCATTCAGTATGAGCTTGTTCAGTAATGGTAGTTTCCCTATATCTTCTGGAATGTTACCTGATATTTTGTTCATGGATAGGTCTAATATATTAAGACCAGTGAGGGACACAAAAGAGGAAGGAACGGTTCCTTGAAGATTGTTTCCATGAAGATCAACCATTTCTAGCTGCGGACAGTTGCCAATAGCTGGAGGGATTGATCCAGTGAATTGATTTTGTGACAGTTCAAGATAACTCAAACTCGGTAGACGCCCTATTTCTGGAGGAATTGGACCATCTAACCTGTTTGATCCAAGGCGTAATCTGGACAAGCTGGTGCAATTTCCAATATCAGGTGGAATTCCACCAGACAGAACATTTGATATCAGCAGCAGATTAGTCAAGTTCCTGAGATTGAATAAAGTGTTTGGGATGGACCCTGTAAGGAAATTGTGAGAAAGATCCAAAGACTGAAGTTTCTGACAATCTGCTAGCTCAGTCGGTATGCTCCCGTGCAGTTGATTCTGCCAAGCGAAAAATAGATTTAGCTCCTTTAGTTTCCCAATGGTAGGTGGAATCACACCTGAAATGTTGTTGTTGTCCAATTCAAGCTGCTTCAAGCTGGAAAAGTTGCCAATATAGTATGGGATTTCTCCAGAAATGCTGTTTCCTGATAATAGAAGCTCCTCCAATGTGGCTAAATTCTCGAAAGATGGAGGGATTTTACAATATAGATAGTTCAAAGAGAAATCAATCACTTTCAAACTCGAACAGTTTCCAAGATTTCCTGGAATTTCCCCTGTCAGATTGTTCTTCCAAAGCAAAACCTTCTTGAGATTCTTCAAGAGTCCGAGTTCACGTGGAATGTCTCCAGTAATTTGATTCTCATAGACAAACAGTTCTTCTAAAGAAGTGCAATTCCCAATTTCTGGTGGGATTTCACCAGTCAAATTAGCTGTGTAAACAGCAAGAGTCTGCAGCTTTTTGAGTTCACCTATACTATGTGGAATCTGACCCGTAACTCCGGTATCTGCAAGACCCAAAATGACCAACTTTTTGCAGCTTGATATCTGCATTGGGATTTCTCCTTGAATTCCTACGTTCCCACCAGCACGAAAGATTTCAAGACTCGTTAACTGACCGATCTCTTCAGGTATCTTTCCAGTAAACTGATTGTCAAAGAGCTCAAGCTGCTGCAATTCAGAACATCTTCCTATCTCCTTTGGTATCTGACCTTGAAAGAAATTCGAACTCAACAAAAGTTGCTTCAGCTGTGACAATCTTCCTATTTCAGGTGGAATACTTCCTGTTAGAGCATTGAAACTGAGATCCAAAATCCTCAGTGACGACGACAAATTTCCAATAGAAGCTGGAATTTCACCAGTAAGGTTGCAATTTGAGAGGACTAGCACTTCAAGGAATGGAAAAGAAAGAAGTTGACTTGGGAATATCGCGGGAAGATTGATCGACCTGATCTTGATATCTGAAACAAATCCATTACTGGTGCATTGGATATAATCCCATTTGCATGGATTTACATGACTTGGATTCCATGAAGAGAAAGGCACAACAGAAGCAGAAGAAGAGTTAAAAGTGGAAAGCCATGAGAGTAAAGAAACCCCTTCTTGATTTAAACCAGAAATGGATGTTGGGAATAAAAAAGATATGTTGAGAAATGAGAAGAATAAGGTGACTGTTAGTTTGCTTGACATGATTCTGATGACAATGAGGGTGTGTATGTACTCTCTGATCTACTCTACTTCTATTTCAGTCATAACAGTTAAATTCTTGCAGAATGTTGAAGAAAAAAAAACAAACGGAATTTTCAGAAATCTTGATTTTCCTCCAAATATATCTGTCTTCAATTAGATTCATTGTCAAGATTGACACTTGACACAGTGTTGTAGGACAAGGTTGGCCATAGGGGGTATTATTGCTGTGATGGTTTGGAAGATTTTGTTTGTACTAATATGCCTTCTGGCTGGTTCTATGTCAGAGGGGTCCAATTGTTGAAATAGTATATACTATATAAATAGGATAAAAAATGATTTTTATGTGTATTTATATAAATCCTTTAACATAAGAGCTAATTTTTTTGAGCTCTCTTATTTGAATTTCTAACTCTGTATGTGATAAAATTCTCTTGTCTCAACACATGAGTACTTTTGTCATTACATCCTTTATTTTTTGTTAGCCCCCACCCCACTTTCTTCCCTAATAAATTCTTATACAAAAGATTATTATGTGAACTTTTTAAATTTTGTCTCAATTTTATGCTGGTAAATTATATTTGTTGTGTACAAGATTACTTCCTTCAGTATAAAAAAAAATATAAGATGACTTGACAAACTGAAGTTGTTTGCAAAAATATTTGAGTTTTAGAAAAGTAGATTAAGGGTCTGTTTTGTTTTGTATGAAGGAAAATGCTTTCTCGAAAATAAATGGATTTCTAACTTACTTTCTCATGTTTGGTTGGTATTTAGAAAATATTTTTTTAATGTTTGGTTGGTGAATTTTTGATTTAAAACTAAAAATTTCTCTTTAGGAAAATAATTTTTGATTCGAAAGTCAACCTCAATAATTGATCAAGGATTCGACCCCGATATCCAAACTAGGACAAGACCCTGATGACAATTTCAAAATCCGACCTTGAGATTTGACCCAGCAAGAAAAGAATTTTCAAAATTTTTTAAAATTTATTTTGACAGGGTCGCGGGATAGGAAAGGCATAAAAAATTAGAAGTTTCATAATTTGAAATACTTTTCAAAAAAAATCTTCTTTGTTAGTAAAATTTAATTTTATTTATATAGGAGAAATTTAAATGTAATAATATGATTAAGTGAAATAATAGTAATTACAATAAAGGAGAGATAATAATCATATATTATTATAAGTGAGAAACAAAAAAGTTGAAATACCAAAATAACCCTATATAGTTGAGTTACTACAATAATACCATTATATTATTATTATTGATTATTATTAAATAGTAATTTAAGTTCCATAAAAGAAAACTTTTTACATACCACTAAAATGTCATCGTAATAATTTGAAGTGCATGAGTATTCCTTTTGCCATTATCATTGAGTTGCATTAACAATTTTTCTTCTTAATTGCTGAATTTTGAGCACTTAAAATAATTACCGTTTTAGATTAAAAAAACTTAAACATTAGAGCATATGAAGAGAGAGGTTAGAGCATATGGAGAGATTCATACAATATCAATATATAATTGAAGAGAATACATGGTTAGATGTCACAATTTATTATTTTTCACTTCTTAATGACTTTAATTGCTAAACTTTTTAGCTTCTACAATTAAATACATTCATTCACAACCTTTCATATACACAATTTCTCTCTTTATAAATTGAATAGAAAATACTAGTCCATTACATTTTATATTTTCAAATCTTATAGTTCTTATGTAATCTTTTATTCATTGGTCATTTTTTTTCTTATTGATATTTTGCTTTGTTTAATTAACTTCTTTCATTTGTATGGAAATATAGTGTTAGATATTTGATAATCTTGACAAATCATATAATTGAAGTAGTAATCTTTTTTTTTCCCCCAATAAATATAGTGTATCTCACATGATTAAAAGAAAAAGTTTTTATCAATAGAATCATAAATTCTTCAGATTCTATTGATCTTGCAACCTTAGTTGAATGTTTTACCAGAAACATCATTTTTATCCTTTAAATATTGTATAATGCATCAATTATTCTAAAATAATTATATCATTTGAAATGTTTGATATTAAATAACGTGGGATACACGTGCAACATACGTGTTCGAGAACTAGTTTACTTATACATCCGAAAATCATAAATTTTTTGCCGACCATAGCAAAACACATAAATATAAGAAGGCCACAAAATCTAGAAATTAATTTGCTTGATCTTTTGATACTTTACTTTTTTGTGTCTTTTTCTTTAAGGCCCACCTTTGGTGAGACAAGTGCTTAAGCACAACTAATCCTTCATTAAGGGGTTGGAAAACAAAAAATTAGGATTATATCTTGAGTTGGAAAGTCTAACTACAAGTACTAATGAGAAGGACAAGTCACCACCATGAAGAGGTGCATTTTAGGACATACCTTGAGTTAAAATATAAAAATCAAGCGATTAAATGTGTTAATATACTCTTGATTTTTATGGTATGTAATTGTCCATCAAAATAATTGCCAACAAATATTATATTCGCTCTAAGAGGATGTTATTATTTTTCAATCATTAAAAATTGCGTGTGTCTCTCGTAAAAATATTATCTTAAAACTTATTATTTAGAGGAGGTTAAAAGGAAAGATACATCCTGATAGGTGATAATCATTCATTGCATGCTTTGTAATTATGTAATCATATTAATTTTTATATTTCTTTGTTTTAGAAGTTCGTAATTTCCTTCTAATTTTTGTGTATCAATTTTTTTTCCGAAAAATTTAAGTTGAATCATATAATTTTAAATTATTTTAGAAACATATAGCAAAAATAAGACTTCAATAAAATTTCCTTTTCTAACTTTAAATTCAAACATTAATTTCAAATTCAATTCAAATGTACTAAATCTTAAATTAAAGAAAAAAAGGTACTAAACCTTAGTATAAGGTCACATACATTCTTTATAACAAAATTTATTTATATTAATATAAATTTTCAATTACCCATTTATACTTATTATTTGGATTTATTTTTTCCAAAAAAAGTAATTTTTTTTTTAATTTTTATATTGAATATAAAAGAAAAGGGGAAGCGCTAGTCAATTCAAAATGTTGATCCTCCGTTGTCAGTTCCTAACGCATATCTAAACAGTTTCTTCTTGGTATTCTTGAAGTAGAAGAAGACGACGACCCAGAAAAGGTGTTCAACTGTGGAGAATTCATCGGGGTTGGAGAATAATCAAACCGAAAAATTGAATGTTGGAGCGAAGAAACAACTGGTACTTTCTTATATGTCGAATCACATAAGAATGGGATTTCTCATTCCTCCAAACTTGTAAGTCTTTCTCTGTTTTTGGTCTCTGTTTATCATGTGTACTTGTAGAAAATAATTGGAGTACTGGGTTTTGTGTATTTTTTTTTATTACTAGCTTGATCATTCACTTTTTTGTATGTTTGGTTATGGGGCTTCTTGCGTTAATTTGTGTACAGATGGAAAATGTAGGTGGTTTTTGTGATTTTTTTCTGGGGTTTTCTTTCTTGGATTGAATAAGTAAAAGGAGGATTTTGTGATTTCTTTTCCTGGAGTTTTCTTCCTTGGATCAAATAAGTAAAACAACTAATATAGTATCATTATAACACAAGACATATTCATAAATGAACTAATCAACATATAGTATCAACAATATGACATGATCATCATATATATATATATATATATATACACATTATTATATATCATAATATAAACATAAAAGAACCTCCTCCTAAGACTCCCCTCAAGACTAGCTAGTGCAATTGTCTAGGTAGAGTCCCATACCCCTACCTAGACTAAGCTAGACCCCTTAGGTTATCCAAGTTAGAGTTCAAGACCTTTAATTCGTTTTTAACTTTTGGGAACATCTTTCCCTAACCGACATAGACCACATGAGCTAGTGTGGAATCCGGTGTTATAAAACCCTACACCGAAAGAAGGCGGACTACTTGCCAAGGTAGTACCAAAACATAAAACGTAGCAACTACGTGGATTCACTAGCTAGTATTCCTATGTGGGGCAACATAGTTCAAGAACTAGGAGATTTAGTTGGGATCCTCTTTATGCACCATGCATTATGATCTCCAATCTCAAGAGTGATGTAGTGCTCCTATCTTTCCTATGTGGGAAGGGACACTCCTCTATCTAGTTCACTCGGTGCTAAGATAGAGTCCCTTTTTGAAATGTCTTTAAGCCTTTAATTATCAATCATAACTTAATTTAGGCCATAGGGTCTACCCCTTGTATAATCATCATCATCAATAGCTCAATAAGACTTGTGTGAGCTTAAGTCCTTTCATCACAATTAATATAAGTGAGGTTAACCCTTTAGCATTTCATAACATTTTAAGGCACATTGATAGTTTTCACCATCCTTATAGCACATACACCTTAATTAACCTCACAATATAGTCAAGACATTTCAATTCAACATCATACCTCCCTATAATCTTAAAATAAGGCATACTTCAATGTAATATCATAGCTTAACAACAATTAATCACAATTGGAAATAAAGATACAGATTCTAAGATTTACCAAATCTTTCTCATAGTCTAATATCAAGGTCTTACCATCAACCCCTAATTCAACCCAACTTGGGGAGTAACATCATAACACAATGATAATCAATAGAATAACAAGGCCAATTGCATCTCTGTAACACAATTCATCTTTAGATCACAACTTGAGACAAAATACATAGGCTAATTTCACATTACAATTCATAACCTAAATTACGTCTCAAGAACTAGCATGATAGGCCTATAGTTCATCTTACTTCAACCATAATAGCACCATAGGATAGTAGTCTAATCAACAACCAACTCAATTGAATGATCAACATACAACATAGGTCAAGATCACTACCTAGGGTTAGGGATAGAGGATCATGTTCTTCAATTTGACCAAACCATCAATAATTATCATAAAAAAGTTGAATTACATGTAAATCTACTCAATACAACCCTAAGAATCCACTAACAACTCAATCCATAACTTCAATTTCGTAATTGAATGAAACCCATAAGAAAACTCAACTTTTTGAAAAGGAACCCTTTGAGAAAAGGATCTCAAAGGTGAACAGAACCCATACCTTAATGTTTCTCAACAATTTGATGAAGAATCCACCCTTTTCCAGCCCCCAAACCCTAGTTCTTGCTAGCCTTCAATGGTAAGTTCTTATAGAGAGAGAAATAAGAGAGAAGGAAGAGAGTTTATTTTGAGAGTTGCGTTTAGGTTGATGAGGGTTAAGGGTATTTGTAGAGGGGCTTAATTAAGTTAATTAGTTTTCCTTTAATCACTATCTAACCCCTAAACGATTTAATTATTTTAAATGAAAATCTTAAAATCCATCAAAGAAATTCGACCCCTCACCGACGAGACCCCATCGATGGTCCGTCGGTGGTCGACGGACAACCCCCCTCCATCCTGCACTTCCGTCGTCTCTATTAGAGACTTTGTAGGCGAGGCTTCCTCCATTTTTTCTAAGTATGGGATGACGGTGGCCTCGACGCCCCGTCGTCCCCTTTCGTCAAGTGTAACAGTAGCTAGATTAAACAAGGGCCTTCACAATCTTTCTAAGTGAGGGACGACGGTGACCTTCGACGCCCCATTGGGCCTCTTACGGACCGTCGTCTGCCCCGTCGATGCACATTGCCTGTCAGTGCTGCATCAAACTGCAGGGGTTCTCCTCAAGGGCCCTTGGTTGGTCCTTGGGAGTCGTACTCAGACGTTCCAATCATGAAACAACAAAAACACCCATTATCTACCTTTCCATCCATTTTCGTACATTTTTGACCCCTAAAAGTTAGTAAAAAGGGTAAGGCACACTAACACCTCTTTGAACCAACTTCCCAGATATTTTGGTTCTTAAACCTTCTAAATGACCTATATTCATTAAAAATGGACTTAGAAACAATGTTTATACTTTATGACACCTATATTCGGCCTTTCCATGAGTCTCGGATTTTCAAGGTGTTACAGTAATGGGGCCTCTGGGCGGGGCGCCTCGAGGCCGGGGGTTGATGGGGGGTCTTTAGGTAGGGCTCCTTGAAGGTGAGGGTAGGGAAAGGGGGGGGGGGGAGGGAGGGGGTGGGGGCCACGATGCTAGGTTCCTCGAGGCCGGGGGTGAGGGTATGGTGTGGCTTTAGGGCTGGACGCCTCAAGGTCGGGGTGGGTGTGGGTGTGGGGGTATGGTCTGGCCTCAGGGCAAGATGCATCGAGGCCGGGGTGGGGCTCCCCTCGGGTTGAACAGGCGCTTTAGTTGATATCTATACTATTAGAAAGGATTATGTCATGTACAAGTCAATTTTTTTTTTTTATCTTGTGCTTGCTTATTGACCTAGGATTTCCATTTTCTTCTTTTTCTTTGATTATCTAGCCATAATTTTTCATACCTTTCCTTGAGACAATCTGTCAATACATTTGCATCTGCAACAAGGCTTCCATGTTGACCTCTAATCCACAAGGACTTGTCTAAAAAAAAATTATGTTGAATTTACTCTAATTTTGAGGCTTATAGCATTAGGTTGAGATTTGATGGATGTTGGTCTTAAAATTAATCTGGGCTGAATCCATCGGTAGCCCCTTAAATTTGACACCAATTTTCACTTAGACACTTCAAGTAGGCTTTATTCAACAATATGTCAATTCAACAAAAAGTGTCAAAATGAACAAATTCTGGTTGAAGTGTCTATGTGAAAATTGATGTCAACTTTAGGGGGCTACCGATGGGTTCAACCCACAAGTTATAAGTTGTAGTTTAGTTCTGAAATTTTGTTTGCTTATCTAGTCTCTATACATTACAATCTTATTTGTGCTAGACAGAAGAAGACATTGTTTTCAGTTTTGTAAATGATCTCGAATTGTTTTATACATTGTGAGAAATCTTCATTCAGTTTGCCTTGTCTTGGTTATTTATGTTTTGGTTTCCGTTGTAGTTCAGAGTAAACAGGAAATCAAGAAACCGAAGTATGTGCAAGATTCTGTTGGATCTTGTTCACATTTGAAATACGTAATTTGAAAGAAGAGCATGATGTGATTCAGAATAAAGCCAACAGTTTGACATAATGAAGCATGAGTTGAAGCAAAGATAGCTAACTTGGACCAACAGTTACTCAGATCAGCAGCAGAAAATTCTGCACTCTCAAGCTTTTTGCAGGAGCGTGTGAAAAAATAATCCCAAGCTGAAGCAGAAATAGAGTTGTTGAAGAACAATATCGAGCCATGTGAAAGGGATATAAATTCTTTAGAAGTATGAATTCTATATTAACTCAAAGGAACTAGAAATTCGTAATGAGGTGAAAAATATGTGTGTACGGTCTGCCGAAGTTGCAAATAAACAACACCTGGAGGGAGTGAAGAAAATTGCGAAATTGGAAGCAGTCAGAGATAACGTGGTCTTGTACGGAAGAAGTTGCCTGTGCCTGCAGCCTTGGCCCAAATGAAGCTTACGGGGACATCCGTGTAAAGAAATCCCAAGGAAGGCCTTCTATAGTCCACAGCTTTGCAGTCCAGATTTTTCATTTGATAGTGTGCAGAAGTTCCATAAAGAGGAAACAAAGATATTGAAAGAAGCTTTGGCACACCAAAACAGTGAATTACAAGCATCCAGGAGTATTTTTTGCAAAGACATCCAGCAAGCTTCTGAGTTTGGATGCACAGCTGCAACCAAAGTTTGAATAGAAAAGCCCACAAAAGTCCACCATTCGACAAGATTGGCTTCCATGTCAACAATTACATATTGTAGGTCAAGTTATTGTAAATGTGGACAGAATAAAGGAAATAGTTTTACAATTACATACTGTAGTGTCAAAGTTTTTGTAGTGACCTTGCAAATGTATATGTATTGTTCAGTAATGTGAGTTTCCCTATATCTCTTGCAATGTTACCTGATATTCTGTTCATGGATAGGTCTAATATGTTAAGACCAGCGAGGGACACGAAAGAGGAAGGAACTGTTACTTGAAGATTGTTTCCATTAAGATTAACCATTTCTAGTGGTGGACAGTTGCCAATAGCTGGAGATTGTTTCGATTTTTTTATCTACTTTATTTTCAATCTGTTTCGAGAGTTAATAATTTTTAAGAAAAAACTTTTTAATGAGTAAAATGATACGGAAATTTTTATCTATTAATAGATAAAATATTGAACGTACTATATTAATTATTATTTTACGATAAGCGTGTCAACTTAAAGATGAAGAATTGAGGTGTAATATGTTTACAATAATTAATCATATGAAACCACATAAAAAAAAATAGGTCTAAGACGAATCATAGAGTAGGACCAGGGCCAACCGGATGCATAGACAAGGTCTTGACGGACGTCCACAAAAAAATTTGACATTTTTGACGTCGGAATCCGGTCACCTAAAAAATGGTTTGTTATAGCTCACGAAAATAGTCGAAATAAGGGGTATGCTCGCTTCGGGGCTCGTTTGACCTTCAAAATGGGTCGGATGGGCCGTGAGGGCCAACCGGATGCATAAACAAGGTCTTGACGGACGTCCACAAAAAAATTTGGCATTTTTTACGTCGGAATCCGGATCACCCAAAAAATGGTTTGCTATATATAGCACACGAAAATAGTCGAAATGAGGGGTATGCTCGCTTCGGGGCTCGTTTGACCTTCCAAATGGGTCGGACGGGCCGTGAGGGCCAACCGTATGCATAGACAAGGTCTTGACGGACGTCCACGAAAATATTTGGCATTTTTGACGTCGGAATCCGGATCACCCAAAAAATGGTGTGCTATAGCACACGAAAATCGTCGAAATGAGGGGTATGCTCGCTTCGGGGCTCGTTCGATCTTCCAAATGGGTCGGACAAGCCGTGATGGCCAACCGTATGCATAGACAAGGTCTTGACGGACGTCCACGAAAAAATTTGGCATTTTTGACGTCGGAATCCGGATCACCCAAAAAATGGTGTGCTATAGCACACAAAAATCGTCGAAATGAGGGGTATGCTCGCTTCGGGGCTCGTTTGACCTTCCAAATGAGTCGAACAAGCCGTGATGTCCAACCGTATGCATAGACAAGGTCTTGGCGGACGTCCACGAAAAAATTTGGCATTTTTGACGTCGGAATCCGGATCACCCAAAAAATGGTGTGCTATAGCACACGAAAATCGTCGAAATGAGGGGTATGCTCGCTTCGGGGCTCGTTTGACCTTCCAAATGGGTCGGACAAGCCGTGATGGCCAACCGTATGCATAGACAAGGTCTTGACGGACGTCCACGAAAAAATTTGGCATTTTTGACGTCGGAATCTGGATCACCCAAAAATGGTGTGCTATAGCACACGAAAATCGTCAAAATGAGGGGTATGCTCGCTTCGGGGCTCGTTTGACCTTCCAAATGGGTCGGACAAGCCGTGATGGCCAACCGTATGCATAAATAAGGTCTTGACGGACGTCCACGAAAAAATTTGGCATTTTCTACGTCGGAATCCGGATCACCCAAAAAATGGTGTGCTATAGCACACGAAAATCGACGAAATGAGGGGTATGCTCGCTGCGGGGCTCGTTTGACCTTCCAAATGGGTCGGACAAGCCGTGATGGCCAACCGTATGCATAGACAAGGTCTTGACGTACGTCCATGAAAAAAATTGACATTTTTGACGTCGGAATCCGGATCACCCAAAAAATGGTGTGCTATAGCACACGAAAATCGTCGAAATGAGGGGTATGCTCGCTTCGGGGCTCGTTTGACCTTCCAAATGGGTCGGACAAACCGTGATGGCCAGCCGTATACATAGACAAGGCCTTGACGGACGTCCACGAAAAAATTTGGCATTTTTGACGTCGGTATCCGGATCACCCAAAAAATGGTGTGCTATAGCACACGAAAATCATCGAAATGGGGGGGAATGCTCGCTTCGGGGCTCGTTTGACCTTCCAAATGGGCCGAACAAGCCGTGATGGCCAACTGTATGCATGGACAAGGTCTTGACGGACGTCCACGAAAATATTTGGCATTTTTGACGTCGGAATCCGGATCACCCAAAAAATGGTGTGCTATAGCACACGAAAATCGTCGAAATGAGGGGTATGCTCGCTTCGGGGCTCGTTCGACCTTCCAAATGGGTCGGAAAAGCCGTGAAGGCCAACCGTATGCATAGAGAAGGTCTTGACGGACGTCCACGAAAAAATTTGGCATTTTTGACGTCGGAATCCGGATCACCCAAAAAATGGTGTGCTATAGCACACGAAAATCGTCGAAATGAGGGGTATGCTCTCTTCGGGGCTCGTTTGACCTTCCAAATGGGTCGGACAAGCCGTGATGGCCAACAGTATGCATAGACAAGGTCTTGACGGACGTCAAAGAAAAAATTTGGCATTTTTGACGTCGGAATCCGGATCACCCAAAAAATGGTGTGCTATAGCACACGAAAATCGTCGAAATGAGGGGTATGCTCTCTTCGCGGCTCGTTTGACCTTCCAAATGGGTCGGACAAGCCGTGATGGCCAACCGTATGCATAGACAAGGTCTTGACGGACGTCCACGAAAAAAATTGGCATTTTTGACGTCGGAATCCGGATCGCCCAAAAAATGGTTTGCTATAGCACACGAAAATCGTCGAAATGAGGGGTATGCTCGCTTCGAGGCTCGTTTGACCTTCCAAATGGGTCGAACAATTCGTGATGGACAACCGTATGCATATACAAGGTCTTGACAGACGTCCACGATTTTTTTTTGCATTTTTGACGTCGGAATCCGGATCACCCAAAAAATGGTGTGCTATAGCACACGAAAATCGTCGAAATGAGGGGTATGCTCGCTTTAGGGCTCGTTTGACCTTCCAAATGGGTCGGACAAGCCGTGATGGCCAACCGTATGCATAGACAAGGTCTTGACGGACGTCCACAAAAAAATTTGGCATTTTTGACGTCGGAATCCGGATCACCCGAAAAATGGTTTGCTATAGCACACGAAAATAGTTGAAATGAGGGGTATGCTCTCTTCGGGGCTCGTTTGACCTTCCAAATGGGTCGGACGGGCCGTGAGGGCCAACCGTATGCATAGACAAGGTCTTGACGGACGTCCACGAAAATATTTGGCATTTTTTACGTCGGAATTTAGATCACCCAAAAAATGGTGTGCTATAGCACACGAAAATCGTCGAAATGAGGGGTATGCTCGCTTCGGGGCTCGTTCGATCTTCCAAATGGGTCGGACACGACGTGATGGCCAACCGTATGCATAGACAAGGTCTTGACGGACGTCCACGAAAAAATTTGGCATTTTTGACGTCGGAATCCGGATCACCCAAAAAAAGGTGTGCTATATCACACAAAAATCGTCGAAATGAGGGGTATGCTCGCTTCGGGGCTCGTTTGACCTTCCAAATGGGTCGAACAAGCCGTGATGTCCAACCGTTTGCATAGACAAGGTCTTGACGGACGTCCACAAAAAAATTTGGCATTTTTGACGTCGGAATCCGGATCACCCAAAAAATGGTGTGCTATAGCACACGAAAATCGTCGAAATGAGGGGTATGCTTGCTTCGGGGCTCGTTTGACCTTCCAAATGGGTCGACAAGCCGTGATGGCCAACGTATGCATAGACAAGGTCTTGACGGACGTCCACGAAAATGTTTTGCATTTTTGACGTCGGAATCCAGATCACCCAAAAAATGGTGTGCTATAGCACACGAAAATCATCGAAATGAGGGTATGCTCGCTTCAGAGCTCGTTTGACCTTCCAAATGGGTCGGACAAGCCATGATGGCCAACCGTATGCATAGACAAGGTCTTGACGTATGTCCATGAAAAAATTTGGCATTTTTGACGCCGGAATCCGGATCACCCAAAAAATGGTGTGCTATAGCACACGAAAATCGTCGAAATGAGGGGTATGCTCGCTTCGGGGCTCGTTTGACCTTCCAAATGGGTCGGACAAACCGTGATTGCCAAACGTATGCATAGACAAGGCCTTGACGGACGTCCACGAAAAAATTTGGCATTTTTGACGTCGGAATCCGGATCACCCAAAAAATGGTGTGCTATAGCACACGAAAATCGTCGAAATGGGGGGTATGCTCGCTTCGGGGCTCGTTTGACCTTCCAAATGGGTCGAACAAGCCGTGATGGCCAACTGTATGCGTAGACAAGGTCTTTACAGACGTCCACAAAATTGTTTGGCATTTTTGACATCGGAATCCGGATCACCCAAAAAATGGTGTGCTATAGCACACGAAAATCGTCGAAATGAGGGGTATGCTCGCTTCGGGGCTCGTTCGACCTTCCAAATGGGTCGGACAAGCCGTGATGGCCAACCGTATGCATAGACAAGGTCTTGACGGACGTCCACGAAAAAATTTGGCATTTTGACGTCGAAATCCGGATCACCCAAAAAATGGTGTGCTATAGCACACGAAAATCGTCGAAATGAGGGGTATGCTCGCTTCGGGGCTCGTTTGACCTTCCAAATGGGTCGGACAAACCGTGATTGCCAAACGTATGCATAGACAAGGCCTTGACGGACGTCCACGAAAAAATTTGGCATTTTTGACGTCGGAATCCGGATCACCCAAAAAATGGTGTGCTATAGCACACGAAAATCGTCGAAATGAGGGGTATGCTCGCTTCGGGGCTCTTTGACCTTCCAAATGGGTCGAACAAGCCGTGATGGCCAACCGTATGCATAGACAAGGTCTTGACGGACTTCCACGAAAATTTTTTGCATTTTCGACGTCGGAATCCGGATCACCCAAAAAATGGTGTGCTACGAAAATCGTCGAAATGAGGGGTATGCTCGCACCAGGGCTCGTTTGACCTTCCAAATGGGTCGAACAAGCCGTGATGGCCAACTGTATGCATAGACAATGTCTTAACGGACGTCCACGAAAAAAATTGGCATTTTTGACGTCGGAATCCGGATCACCCAAAAAATGGTGTGCTATAGCACACAAAAATCATCGAAATGAGGGGTATGCTCGCTTCGGGGCTCGTTTGACCTTCCAAATGGGTCAAAGCCGTGATGGCCAACCGTATGCATAGACAAGGTCTTGACGGACGTCCACGAAAAAATTTGGCATTTTTGACGTCGGAATCCGGATCACCCAAAAAATGGTGTGCTATAGCACACGAAAATCGTCGAAATGAGGGTTATGCTCGCTTCGGGGCTCGTTTGACTTCCAAATGGGTCGAACAAGCCGTGATGGACAACCGTATGCATAGACAAGGTCTTGACGGACGTCCACGAAAACATTTGGCATTTTTGACGTCGGAATCCGGATCACCCAAAAAATGGTGTGCTATAGCACACGAAAATCGTCGAAATGAGGGGTATGCTCGCTTCGGGGCTCGTTTGACCTTCCAAATGGGTCGGACAAGCCGTGATGGCCAACCGTATGCATAGAAAAGGTCTTGACGGACGTCCACAAAAAAATTTGGCATTTTTGACGTCGGAATCCGGATCACCCTAAAAATGGTGTGCTATAGCACACGAAAATCGTCGAAATGAGGGGTATGCTCGCTTTAGGGCTCGTTTGACCTTCCAAATGGGTCGAACAAGCCGTGATGGCCAACCGTATGCATAGACAAGGTCTTGACGGACGTCCACGAAAAAATTTGGCATTTTTGACGTCGGAATCCGGATCACCCAAAAAATGGTGTGCTATAGCACACGAAAATCGTCGAAATGAGGGGTATGCTCGCTTCGGGGCTCGTTTGACCTTCCAAATGGGTCGGACAAGCCGTGATGGCCAACGGTATGCATAGACAAGGTCTTGACGTACGTCCACGAAAAAATTTGGCATTTTTGACGTCGGAATCCGGATCACCCAAAAAATGGTGTGCTATAGCACACGAAAATCGTCGAAATGAGGGGTATGCTCGCTTCGGGGCTCGTTTGACCTTCCAAATGGGTCGAACAAGCCGTGATGGCCAACCGTATGCATAGACAAGGTCTTGACGGACGTCCACAAAAAAATTTGGCATTTTTGACGTCGGAATCCGGATCACCCAAAAAATGGTGTGCTATAGCACACGAAAATCGTCGAAATGAGGGTATGCTCGCTTCGGGGCTCGTTTGACCCTCCAAATGGGTCGGACAAGCGTGATGGCCAACCGTATGCATAGACAAGGTCTTGACGGACGTCCACGAAAAATTTGGCATTTTTGACGTCGGAATCCGGATCACCCAAAAATGGTGTGCTATAGCACACGAAAATCGTCGAAATGAGGCGTATGCTCGCTTCGGGGCTCGTTTGACCCTCCAAAGGGTCGGACATGCCGTGATGGCCAACCGTATGCATAGACAAGGTCTTGACGGACGTCCACGAAAAAATTTGGCATTTTTGACGTCGGAATCCGGATCACCCAAAAAATGGTGTGCTATAGCACACGAAAATCGTCGAAATGAGGCGTATGCTCGCTTCGGGGCTCGTTTGACCCTCCAAATGGGTCGGACAAGCGTGATGGCCAACCGTATGCATAGACAAGGTCTTGACGGACGTCCACGAAAAAATTTGGCATTTTTGACGTCGGAATCCGGATCACCCAAAAAATGGTGTGCTATAGCACACGAAAATCGTCGAAATGAGGGGTATGCTCGCTTCGGGGCTCGTTTGACCCTCCAAATGGGTCGGACAAGTCGTGATGGCCAACCGTATGCATAGACAAGGTCTTGACGGACGTCCACGAAAAAATTTGGCATTTTTGACGTCGGAATCCGGATCACCCAAAAAATGGTGTGCTATAGCACACGAAAATCGTCGAAATGAGGCGTATGCTCGCTTCGGGGCTCGTTTGACCTCCAAATGGGTCGGACAAGCCGTGATGGCCAACCGTATGCATAGACAAGGTCTTGACGAACGTTCACGAAAAATTTGGCATTTTTGACGTCGGAATCCGGATCACCCAAAAAATGGTGTGCTATAGCACACAAAAATCGTCGAAATGAGGCGTATGCTCGCTTCGGGGCTCGTTTGACCCTCCAAATGGGTCGGACAAGCCGTGATGGCCAACCGTATGCATAGACAAGGTGTTGACGGACGTCCACGAAAAATTTTTGGCATTTTTGACGTTGGAATCCGGATCACCCAAAAAATGGTGTGCTATAGCACACGAAAATCGTCGAAATGAGGCGTATGCTCGCTTCGGGGCTCGTTTGACCCTCCAAATGGGTCGGACAAGCCGTGATGGCCAACCGTATGCATAGACAAGGTCTTGACGGACGTCCACGAAAAAATTTGGCATTTTTGACGTCGGAATCCGGATCACCCAAAAAATGGTGTGCTATAGCACACGAAAATCGTCGAAATGAGGCGTATGCTCGCTTCGAGGCTCGTTTGACCCTCCAAATGGGTCGGACAAGCCGTGATGGCCAACCGTATGCATAGACAAGGTCTTGACGGACGTCCACGAAAACTTTGGCATTTTTGACGTCGGAATCCGGATCACCCAAAAAATGGTGTGCTATAGCACACGAAAATCGTCGAAATGAGGCGTCTGCTCGCTTCGGGCTCGTTTGACCCTCCAAATGGGTCGGACAAGCCGTGATGGCCAACCGTATGCATAGACAAGGTCTTGACGGACGTCCACGAAAAATTTTTGGCATTTTTGACGTCGGAATCCGGATCACCCAAAAAATGGTGTGCTATAGCACACGAAAATCGTCGAAATGAGGTGTATGCTCGCTTCGGGGCTCGTTTGACCCTCCAAATGGGTCGGACAAGCCGTGATGGCCAACCGTATGCATAGACAAGGTCTTGACGGACGTCCACGAAAAAATTTGGCATTTTTGACGTTGGAATCCGGATCACCCAAAAAATGGTGTGCTAGCACACGAAAATCGTCGAAATGAGGCGTATGCTCGCTTCGGGGCTCGTTTGACCCTCCAAATGGGTCGGACAAGCCGTGATGGCCAACCGTATGCATAGACAAGGTCTTGACGGACGTCCACGAAAAAATTTGGCATTTTTGACGTCGGAATCCGGATCACCCAAAAATGGTGTGCTATAGCACACGAAAATCGTCGAAATTGGGGTATGGTCGCTTCGGGGCTCGTTGACCTCCAAATGGGTCGGACAAGCCGTGATGGCCAACCGTATGCATAGACAAGGTCTTGACGGACGTCCACGAAAAAATTTGGCATTTTTGACGTCGGAATCCGGATCACCCAAAAAATGGTGTGCTATAGCACACGAAAATCGTCGAAATGAGAGTATGCTCGCTTCGGGCTCGTTTGACCCTCCAAATGGGTCGGACAAGCCGTGATGGCCAACCGTATGCATAGACAAGGTCTTGTCGGACGTCCACGAAAAAATTTGGCATTTTGACGTCGGAATCCGGATCACCCAAAAAATGGTGTGCTATAGCACACGAAAATCGTCGAAATGAGGCGTATGCTCGCTTCGGGGCTCGTTTGACCCTCCAAATGGGTCGGACAAGCCGTGATGGCCAACCGTATGCATAGACAAGGTCTTGACGGACGTCCACGAAAAAATTTGGCATTTTTGACGTTGGAATCCGGATCACCCAAAAAATGGTGTGCTATAGCACACGAAAATCGTCGAAATGAGGCGTATGCTCGCTTCGGGGCTCGTTTGACCCTCCAAATGGGTCGGACAAGTCGTGATGGCCAAACCGTATGCATAGACAAGGTCTTGACGGACGTCCACGAAAAAATTTGGCATTTTTGACGTCGGAATCCGGATCACCCAAAAATGGTGTGCTATAGCACACGAAAATCGTCGAAATTAGGGTATGCTCGCTTCGGGGCTCGTTTGACCCTCCAAATGGGTCGGACAAGCCGTGATGGCCAACCGTATGCATAGACAAGATCTTGACGGACGTCCACGAAAAAATTTGGCATTTTTGACGTCGGAATCCGGATCACCCAAAAAATGGTGTGCTATAGCACACGAAAATCGTCGAAATTAGGGGTATGGTCGCTTCGGAGCTCGTTTGACCCTCGAAATGGGTCGGACAAGCCGTGATGGCCAACCGTATGCATAGACAAGGTCTTGACGGACGTCCACGAAAAAATTTGGCATTTTTGACGTCGGAATCCGGATCACCCAAAAAATGGTGTGCTATAGCACACGAAAATCGTCGAAATGAGGCGTATGCTCGCTTCGGGGCTCGTTTGACCCTCCAAATGGGTCGGACAAGCCGTGATGGCCAACTGTATGCATAGACAAGGTCTTGACGGACGTCCACGAAAAATTTGGCATTTTTGACGTCGGAATCCGGATCACCCAAAAAATGGTGTGCTATAGCACACGAAAATCGTCGAAATGAGGCGTATGCTCGCTTCGGGGCTCGTTTGACCCTCCAAATGGGTCGGACAAGCCGTGATGGCCAACCGTATGCATAGACAAGGTCTTGACGGACGTCCACGAAAAAATTTGGCATTTTTGACGTCGGAATCCCGGATCACCCAAAAAATGGTGTGCTATAGCACACGAAAATCGTCGAAATGAGGCGTATGCTCGCTTCGGGGCTCGTTTGACCCTCCAAAGGGTCGGACAAGCCGTGATGGCCACCCGTATGCATAGACAAGGTCTTGACGGACGTCCACGAAAAAATTTGGCATTTTTGACGTCGGAATCCGGATCACCCAAAAAATGGTGTGCTATAGCACACGAAAATCGTCGAAATGAGGGGTATGCTCGCTTCGGGGCTCGTTTGACCCTCCAAATGGGTCGGACAAGCCGTGATGGCCAACCGTATGCATAGACAAGGTCTTGACGGACGTCCACGAAAAAATTTGGCATTTTTGACGTCGGAATCCAATCCGGATCACCCCCAAAATGGTGTGCTATAGCACACGAAAATCGTCGAAATGAGGCGTATGCTCGCTTCGGGGCTCGTTTGACCCTCCAAATGGGTCGGACAAGCCGTGATGGCCAACCGTATGCATAGACAAGGTCTTGACGGACGTCCACGAAAAAATTTGGCATTTTTGACGTCGGAATCCGGATCACCCAAAAAATGGTGTGCTATAGCACACGAAAATCGTCGAAATGAGGCGTATGCTCGCTTCGGGGCTCGTTTGACCCTCAAATGGGTCGGACAAGCCGTGATGGCCAACCGTATGCATAGAAAGGTCTTGACGGACGTCCAGAAAAAATTTGGCATTTTTGACGTCGGAATCCGGATCACCCAAAAAATGGTGTGCTATAGCACACGAAAATCGTCGAAATGAGGCGTATGCTCGCTTGGGGCTCGTTTGACCCCCAAATGGGTCGGAAAGCCGTGATGGCCAACCGTATGCATAGACAAGGTCTTGACGGACGTCCACGAAAAATTTTGGCATTTTTTGACGTCGGAATCCGGATCACCCAAAAAATGGTGTGCTATAGCACACGAAAATCGTCGAAATGAGGGTATGCTCGCTCGGGGCTCGTTTGAACCCTCCAAATGGGTCGGACAAGCCGTGATGGCCAACCGTATGCATAGACAAGGTCTTGACGACGTCCACGAAAAATTTTGGCATTTTTGACGTCGGAATCCGATCACCCAAAAAATGGTGTGCTATAGCACACGAAAATCGTCGAAATGAGGCGTATGCTCGCTTCGGGGCTCGTTTGACCCTCCAAATGGGTCGGACAAGCCGTGATGGCCAACCGTATGCATAGAAAGGTCTTGACGGACGTCCACGAAAAATTTGGCATTTTTTTTTGAAGTCGGATCTCCGGATCACCCAAAAAATGGTGTGCTATAGCACACGAAATCGTCGAAAGAGGGGTATGCTCGCTTCGGGGCTCGTTTCCCTCCCAAATGGGTCGGACAAGCCGTGATGGCCAACCGTATGCATAGACAAGGTCTTGACGGACGTCACGAAACATTTGGCATTTTTGACGTCGGAATCCAATCACCCAAAAAATGGTGTGCTATAGCACACGAAATCGTCGAAATGAGGCGTATGCTCGCTTCGGGGCTCGTTTGACCTTCCAAATGGGTCGGACAAGCCGTGATGGCCAACCGTATCATAGACAAGGTCTTGACGGACGTCCACGAAAAAATTTGGCATTTTTGACGTCGAATCCGGATCACCCAAAAATGGTGTGCTATAGCACACGAAAATCGTCGAAAAGAGGTGTATGCTCGCTTCGGGGCTCGTTTGACCTTCCAAATGGGTCGGACAAGCCGTGATGGCCAACCGTATGCAATAGACAAGGTCTTGACGGACGTCCACGAAAAATTTGGCATTTTTGACGTCGGAATCCGGATCACCCAAAAAATGGTGTGCTATAGCACACGAAAATCGTCGAAATGAGGGTATGCTCGCTTGGGGCTCGTTTGACCCTCCAAATGGGTCGGACAAGCGTGATGGCCAACCGTATGCATAGACAAGGTCTTGACGGACGTCCACGAAAAAATTGGCATTTTTTGACGTCGGAATCCGGATCACCCAAAAAATGGTGTGCTATAGCACACGAAAATCGTCGAAATGAGGGGTATGCTCGCTTCGGGGCTCGTTTGACCTTCCAAATGGGTCGGACAAGCCGTGATGGCCAACCGTATGCATAGACAAGGTCTTGACGGACGTCCACGAAAAAATTTGGCATTTTTAGACGTCGGAATCTGGATCACACCCAAAAAATGGTGTGCTATAGCACACGAAAATCGTCGAAATGAGGCGTATGCTCGCTTCGGGGCTCGTTTGACCCTCCAAATGGGTCGGACAAGCCGTGATGGCCAACCGTATGCATAGACAAGGTCTTGACGGACGTCCACGAAAAAATTTGGCATTTTTGACGTCGGAATCGATCACCCAACCAAAAAATGGTGTGCTATAGCACACGAAATCGTCGAAATGAGGGTATGCTCGCTTCGGGGCTCGTTTGACCCTCCAAATGGGTCGGACAAGCCGTGATGCCAACCGTATGCATAGACAAGGTCTTGACGGACGTCCACGAAAAAATTTGGCATTTTTGACGTCGGAATCCGGATCACCCAAAAAATGGTGTGCTATAGCACACGAAAATCGTCGAAATGAGGGGTATGCTCGCTTCGGGGCCGTTTGACCTTCCAAATGGGTCGGACAAGCCGTGATGGCCAACCGTATGCATAGACAAGGTCTTGACGGACGTCCACAAAAAAATTTGGCATTTTGACGTCGGAATCCGGATCACCCAAAAAATGGTGTGCTATAGCACACGAAAATCGTCGAAATGAGGCGTATGCTCGCTTCGGGGCTCGTTTGACCCTCCAAATGGGTCGGACAAGCCGTGATGCCAACCGTATGCATAGACAGGTCTTGACGGACGTCCACGAAAAATTTTGGCATTTTTGACGTCGGAATCCGGATCACCCAAAAAATGGGTGCTATAGCACACGAAAATCGTCGAAATGAGGCGTATGCTCGCTTCGGGGCTCGTTTGACCCTTCAAATGGGTCGGACAAGCCGTGATGGCAACCGTATGCATAGACAAGGTCTTGACGGACGTCCACGAAAAATTTGGCATTTTTGACGTCGGAATCCGGATCACCCAAAAAATGGTGTGCTATAGCACACGAAAATCGTCGAAATGAGGCGTATGCTCGCTTCGGGGCTCGTTTGACCCTCCAAATGGGTCGGACAAGCCGTGATGGCCAACCGTATGCATAGACAAGGTCTTGACGGACGTCCACGAAAAAATTTGGCATTTTTGACGTCGGAATCCGGATCACCCAAAAATGGTATAGCACACGAAAATCGTCGAAATGAGGCGTATGCTCGCTTCGGGGCTCGTTTGACCCTCCAAATGGGTCGGACAAGCCGTGATGGCCAACCGTATGCATAGACAAGGTCTTGACGGACGTCCACGAAAAAATTTGGCATTTTTGACGTCGGAATCCGGATCACCCAAAAATGGTGTGCTATAGCACACGAAATCGTCGAAATGAGGGGTATGCTCGCTTCGGGGCTCGTTTGACCTTCCAAATGGGTCGGACAAGCCGTGATGGCAACCGTATGCATAGACAAGGTCTTGACGGACGTCCACGAAAAAATTTTGCATTTTTGACGTCGGAATCATCCGATCACCCAAAAATGGTGTGCTATAGCACACGAAAATCGTCGAAATGAGGCGTATGCTCGCTTCGGGGCTCGTTTGACCCTCCAAATGGGTCGGACAAGCCGTGATGGCCAACCGTATGCATAGACAAGGTCTTGACGGACGTCCACGAAAAATTTGGCATTTTTGACGTCGGAATCCGGATCACCCAAAAAATGGTGTGCTATAGCACACGAAAATCGTCGAAATGAGGCGTATGCTCTCGCTTCGGGGCTCGTTTGACCCTCCAAATGGGTCGGACAAGCCGTGATGGCCAACCGTATGCATAGACAAGGTCTTGAGGGACGTCCACGAAAAAATTTGGCATTTTTGACGTCGGAATCCGGATCACCCAAAAAATGGTGTGCTATAGCACACGAAAAATCGTCGAAATGAGCGTATGCTCGCTTCGGGGCTCGTTTGACCTTCAAATGGGTCGGACAAGCCGTGATGGCCACCGTATGCATAGACAAGTCTTGACGGACGTCCACGAAAAATTTGGCATTTTTTGACGTCGGAATCCGAATCACCCCCAAAAATGGTGTGCTATAGCACACGAAAATCGTCGAAATGAGGGGTATGCTCGCTTCGGGGGATCGTTTGACCCTCCAAATGGGTCGGACAAGCCTTGATGGCCAACCGTATGCATGGCAAGGTCTTGACGGACGTCCACGAAAAAAATTTGGCATTTTTGACGTCGGAATCCGGATCACCCAAAAATGGTGTGCTATAGCACACGAAAATCGTCGAAATGAGGGTATGCTCGCTTCGGGCTCGTTTGACCTTCCAATGGTCGGACAAGCCGTGATGGCCAACCGTATGCATACAAGGTCTTGACGGACGTCCACAAAAAATTTGGCATTTTTGACGTCGGAATCGCATCACCCAAAAATGGTGTGCTATAGCACACGAAAATCGTCGAAATTAGGGGTATGCTCGCTTCGGGGCTCGTTTGACCCC